>RJWM01001375.1:0-22330 GCA_004363535.1 Dasyprocta punctata | reverse complement strand
CATTGAAACTACTTTTACTGTATTTAATTTTACTCCATTTAATTGAAACTCTCAACATTGTTGGTAATTTTAAGCATTTTAAACACTTATGGACTATGTCGGAGTGAATGCCTTAAGACAAAATTACAATAAACTTCATATAATTGAAAATTATAAAGATATCAGCTAAGAAAAAGTCTAGAAGGCATGTATATCGATTTGACAATAGGATTTTTTTTTAAAAAGAACTATTCCTGAAGTGCAAAATTTGAGCTTCTTTAATGATATTATGCTGCCATCTGGTGGTCATAGTCTCTTACTGCAGTAAGGTTTTCAGAATTGACCAGTAATGCTTCAGTGAAAGGTTAGCGTATTTTAAGCCATAATTCCTTTGCATTTTTGTCTGAGACTAAGTTGACTCTCCTACAAAGCAGAAATTTTAATGAATCACAGAATACTTGACTTCCTTTGTACTTGAATTTCCTTTTGCAGCATTGTAAATGATAAATGAAAGATGAGATATCCACTATTTTCAATACATTATGATGACTTTTCTCTGTTCCAGTTATTAGAAACAAAACCGCCCTCACAATTATGGTGGATAGTGGTGTCGTGGTTTGACCTAGCAGTCAGCATTTCACTGTAGATTAGGTTTGGAACTCAGAAGTGCAGAAAAACAAATTTAACCTGAGAACAATGTGAGAATGTGGAGGAGGTCAGAGAGCAGCACTGGTGGTGATGGGGTGATAAGAGGTCACCCAAAGGGATGGTGCTTGAATGCCACAGATTTATACTACAGTCTCACTGAAGCAATCTGACCCATGCTGCCCATGGGTGAGTTTTGTTAGATTCTGTAGAGATTTTCTTACAATGTCTTTAGGTAACAACCATGAAAAAACAAAACGACTCTGTTTTTTTTTTTTGTTTTTTTTTTTGTGGTTCCAGAGATCAAACTTACAACCTCACACCTGCCAGACAGGTGCTTAAGCCACTGAGCAAAACTCCCAGCCCTGTTTTTTTCAAGGCAGGGTCGCACTATGCAGTTCAGGCTGGCCTTGCTCGTGTTGTAGCCCAACCCAGCCTCGAACTCACAATGCTCCTCCTGCCTCAGCCTCCCGAGTGTAAACTTTTTTTTTTTGGTACCAGGGATCAAACTCACAACCTTGCACCTGCCAGGCAGGTGCTTACGCCGCTAAACTAAATCCCCGGCCCTCTCTGATGTTGTTTTGAAAATCACTTACAGGATCATTACCCATTGTGTGGCCAGGGCCCTGCCACAAGATCATTACCCCCTGTGTCCCACCTTGCTGCGGTCCCTGCCTGACAAGTTTATTTGCCAGCCTAGACTCTGTGGCCCTTAATGTTTGCAATCCCTGCCTTATATCTTCTAGATTTTAATGATAGGAAATAAAAACTGTGCCATTAGAGTTGGCAAAGAGACCCAAGATCATCTGGTCTATCACCTTCCTTTTCAAAAAACAAAGGAGCAGGATTTGCCAAGGCCAGTGCTGGGCTCAGGACTTCCTGGGACTTGCGTATTTGCTAGGGGATGGGTTGAATTTTGTGTGACCTGATACAGGTCATTTAATAGGGTGCTTTATTAGCCACTTTTTGTTTGTTTGTTTTGCAATTTGGACAGAAGTTGCTGATAACCTCAGAACAATATTTGTTAGTTTCAACACTTCACATAGGCAGACTACTTGACTGCTGTAGTATTTGGAAGCTATGCAGATTCCAAATAAATGTGGCAAGGAATTTCTTAAATAATGTTACTCTTCTGCACTGTCCAGTATGGTAGCCACTATCTACATTATCCATATTTGACTCCTACATTGAAATATAGACAACTAAAATGAAACATAGCTCAATTTCTCAGTGGCGTTTGTTCTATGTGATTAATGCCTGTCGTACTGGACAGGTCAGATACAGAAAATTTCTATCATTTCAGAAAGTTGCATTGGAAGCACTGGCATGATTCAAAATGCCTTGTTTTGGAGACCTTTCCTGTCGCAGCAGCATTGTCTTACTCTTTCTTTGTGGTAAACACAAGTGATCAGAGTTACTTGAAGAGCCAGCGTTGAGATCTGTTTTAGTTCATTGTGGGTGGGGCACCATTGAGAGCCGTCTCCTGGGTTGCCAACTGCTGACTTTTCACTGTGTTCTCTTTTGGTAGAAGAGGCAAAGCAGCTCCCTCAGACCACTGTTAAGAGGGGACTAACAGCCATGCATGGGCCACAGGGAGGACAACCAGAGGGCAGCCCCTTCTTGTTGGTTTGCACCATTCATGGACCAGGGTGGAGAACAAGAAGCCAGCCACTTCCTGTGAGTCAGTGCTATGCATGGGCTGCAGAAAGGACAACCAGACGCCAACCCCACCTGGTACATGTGCTGGGAGGCCAGAAGAGCCAAGATCCTCCCGGCAAACCCCCACCATGAGCAACCAGCTGATATGGAGAAACACAGGCTGAGATGATAGTTACTGAAGTAAAATAAAACTTTATGCTTATAATGTTTAGTGTTTCATTGACTTTGCAGGCCTAAAGCCAGTACTCTGATCATCTATTTAGAGCATAATAATACAGAGTAAAGCATCTATGGGAGATCTCCTTCTGAAGGTGGTAGCCATTGTTAATTCCCTGTTGTCTTGTTTTAAAGTGCTGTATCATTTTCATTGTTTTGTTTTATTTGGCCTTATTCTGTTTTGTCTTGTTTGATTTTATTGTATCTGATGGAATGGGCAGTTGTTTTAAAGATAACATGATATATTATGGTAGCCATTTTGGATTTACTATTATCTTGTCTTGAAGTCCTGTATTGCATTCATTATTTTGTTCTTATTGGTTCTATTCTGTTCTGTTTTGTTTGGTTTTTACTATGTCTGATGGTATAGGCAGCAATTTGGAAGATAACAAGAGACATTATGGTAGCCATTGTTGATTTCCTATTAGCTTGTTTTGAAGTCCTGTGTCATTTACACTGCTTTGTTTTGACTGGCTTTATTCTGTTTTATTTTGCTTGGTTTTATTCTCTTTAAAATAAAATAATAAAAAAAGTGGGCACTAATCCCATCCTGAGGTCCCCCTGCATATCTAATCATCTCCAAAGTTCCTTCCTCATAATACCTCCACATAGGGACTGAGTTTTAACATAGGAATTTTGGAGACCTTGAATTCAGTCTACAGTAGGAAATGAAGCCTGGTCAGTGTCAAAGTTATATATGGAAATGAAACAAATTTCTGCTACAGGAAAGCAATAAAATTCACCAAATGCAGGTGTTAGAGAGATGTATTTAGCCATGACATGGAAAGCAGCTGGGTGGATTTGTGTTTGTTAGAGCTGAGTATAGTTTCTCAGACTTTCAGTCCACTGTGTCATACACAGATGGTGTCTGACTGAGGTAGGTCACTGGCAGTGTCTGCCCAGCTTCAGGCTACCAGCTTTTGAGACCTTCCTTTTCTACATGACCTCCATGGGAATCCCAGGCAGAGGGACCCAGCCTACCTTTCCAATGGTAGGTGCATAACCCAACCTAGGAATGTGGTTTCTGAGCAGAATGTCCCAAGACTGCACAATGGTTGGATTTAACTTATGATTTTGGCAATCTAAACAGACCATTCACTTTTTCCTAGTCCTGTTTTCATCTTGCCTCATACGTGAGTGCTCATGTTGTCCTTCCACTTGATGTATTACCTCATTGCCTTCCAAAGATTTTTCCAAAGTTACCCAGAACTCATCTGTGTTGCAGTCAACCAAACAATCAGACTCACTATAGTGGTGTTATTTTGTGGCTGTGGGAGATAGGAATGACTACAAGTGAGAAGAGAGATTCTTCCAGGTGCAAAACAAAGTACAGTGATGCCTCAGTTGTGGTACTTAATTTGTTCCAAGTTCACGTTTGAACACTGAAAAATTCTAGACCTGAACATATTTTTTCCAACAGAAATTATGGAAAACCAGGTAATTGGTTCTGAGGTTCACAAAGTACACTTCTAGATTTATTTTCCCACAACTTTAACACATTTCACAGTGATTTCTTTCTTTAACTATAACACGGCTCTCAGTTTCCCTCTTTGCTTTACTGTTGGTATTACTAACTTTCTTTGGATTTAGGGTTATGATATTTTACACAAATAAAGCACAAAAACCAAACACACAATGAGAAATGTTTTAATGCACTAACATAAGCACTATATTTTGTCTGGGTGAGAGCTATGCTTAGGCTGAAGTATCATCCCTGGGTATCAGATGCGAGGATGCACGACAAGTTTTTCGGTTCAACTTATGAGCAAAGTTACTAACACAGAGCAGATTTTGTTTTTAACTTTGCTGTTTGAGTAGTGGAAAGGTCAAGCTTGGAGCCCTTGAGCAACTGAGGTCCCGTTGCAACAGGAATGAAAGAGACTCTACACACTGACTTTGAGTAGGTCACACAAAGTTTACTTGTAGCTGGTGAGCTGTTGAGAGAAGAAAAGTCTTCATCTCCAAATCCACAGTGTTCCTATCTGAACCTAGGAAGAGGGAAGCAGTTGACACCCTATGCTCTGTACAGTTTCTAGCACAGTCTTTCCACCATTGGGATGATGCTGTCCATTTGTACTGACTCACACTGTTTTTAGACCCTACCTTCTCTTGCCTGGAGAGGTCCTGCATGGTCTGATTACCTTTCCTCAACCGGACCCATACCTAAGTTCACGTGTATGCATTACCAACCTAACGGGCTCCCAGCATTTGCATATAATTTTACACTCTGCCCTCTTCCATGCATTCCAGGGAACTCGGTATTGATAATGCTATTTTGGGTTGCTAGGTGAACTAGGCAGCATAAAAGTAGGTTACTGCTTCTGTGTAGGTAGTTAGGTGAAATGGGTGGAGTCTGAGCCTGCGGTTGAAAACAAAACCTGGATAGGAAAATAGGAGGCTTCTGATGCAGGCTTTGGAACCACTAATGTCTAACCCTGCTACTTGCCTGAGAGTATTTTATTCTTCCAAAGCCCATCTCTGTCTTTCCCTGATTCCTTAAGCACCAAATTTTCTTAGATTTCTGTTGTGTGGCTGTGTATGCTATAATGAGGGCAAAAGGGGTCTGTACCAGGCGCGGCTAAACTTTGCCAATAATGTGTTAGAGGTTGCAGCAGAGGTTCCAGTTTTATACCAAGTGCAACAGTTTGCTATCAGGATTCTGCAGGCAGAGGGGAGGTTTCCAAGTTGATGATATACCAGGGCCATAGAAGAACAGTGGCGCAGTTTCCCTGAAGTCAAGGTGCTATGAATTTTAGAGTGAAGATAGGTCTGAATGCATTTGTATGAAGTTTTTAAGGGTTAAAAATGTTAAGTTGTGTAGTATAATCTTGTGTCAGTAACTTTTCCAATTTCATAAGCAGTATCCCTTCCTTCCCCATCATAATACCTGTCTTCACTACCAAAAAAGAAAAAGGAACAAAAATCAAGAAAAGTGGAGGATTACTGATAAGGGATCACTTTAGGAATGAGAGCTAATCATCATTTAAGACTTTCAGAATGAGAATGTGTGCCCTTCGTTGACACACACAGTCCTATACACCATATACTTGGTGGTATATTATTTTGTAGTCCCAATATTCATGTACTTCAACTCTAATCACAACTTGAATTCACTAATTAGAAAAAAAGTTGATAAAAATAGACAAAGTTGATAAAACAATATGAGGTAGATAGAAATTGATTCTATTACAGAAAACCATTTCTTGGGTAGAGTTGTTCATGTCATTTGATGAAGGTTACGGGCTTCTCAAACCCAAATCTTTACTGCTGGTGGGCTGTGTTTCTTGTATGTCAAATCTGCAACTAGGATTCAGTCGATCATGCAGCATACTTGTATTAATTCTTAGTGCTGAGACCATCTAATGGCATTGGACAAGGACAGCTGCGATATAATGCAATGTTCCTGTCCTCCATTTCATGCTGTACCTGTTTTTTTTCTTTCCCTGAAACATTGATTGATTCGGTAACGTAGACTGTTTGCTTTCCAGCTGGCAGATCTAATTGTAAATAAACAGCTGCTGGCCGCATTTAGACAGTGGATGATGTTGGCAGGTACAAGAGCAAGGTGCATGGGGATGATTTAAGGCCTGTGCAGTGGAGTGTGTGGGCAGCGGGGAGTGAGACAGAGGCGGGAGGAGTGTCAGGCACAAAGTCCTTGGTGGCTCAGTATCACTTCAAGGCTGTTTGAAAATTGTAACAAAAAAAGGGTCTTAGGTGAATTTCAAGGGCCTGAGATGGCCGAGATTACGAATTACCTATGAGAAATAGATCAGTTCTCTCTTATCCAGGAGTCTTTTGTTTTTGAAGAATAGGATCAGATATTGGAGGAACCCTTGAAGATTATTTCCCTGAACAAGGTAGATTTGAGGTTTCAGAATAAAGGCAGCAAGATGATGAATACGTGGAGAGGAATTCTTCCCGGAGTGTGAGAGGATGGGAGGACAATGACAGCAACGAAAGAAATGCCAGGACCTCGGCACCTGTCACCGCTTTAGTTACATAAGGATTAGGGGTTTACACTTGACATCCTCGCATGCAGGACATTTAGCACAGGAGGGCAGATGACTTCCAGAGTCACTTTGTACTTCAGTGTCTGGAAATAACCCCTGTGAGCCTAGGGAAGAGCATGGAAAGTATCAGCCTCTATCAGTGGTGTCAGCCAGGGATGTGGCCCTGCACCTCGCCTGAGCTGAGCGTTGCGGCGGTTTGTCCTCTCCCTTCCTCCTGCGTGAAGGCCTCGTGTGGACACTGGCCTGCCCGTCAGCATGGACATTAATTTTTGCTCCTAGCTGATCTTCCTGGAGTGGAGCTGCTGCTCGTCATGGCTCAGAAGAATCCTGTTTAAAACATTAAAAATACTGTACACTTATCTTTAATTGACACACAGTCATTGTGTGTGTCAGTGGGGGACCATCAGGTCAGAGTAACCGTCATATTCATCATCTCAAACATCATTTCTGTCTCTTTGTTTCGGTACTGTGGATTGAACTTAGGATCTTCACATTGAGCTACATGTTCAGCCCGTTTTGGTTATTTATTTTTGAGATAGGGTCTTGCTAATTTGCCCAAGCTGAGCTCGAGCTTGGACTCCTTCCCCCTCAGCCTCCCAGAGTGCGGGGATTCCAGACACCACTGCTAGCTCATTTGTTATTCCTTTGTGTAAGGAACATGTAAATCCTCTCTAGTAGCTATTCTGAAATAGTAAACTGTCAGTCATCTCACTGTGCTATGGAATGTGAGAAGTTACTCTTCTTATCCAACTGCACCCTTGCACCTGTTAGATAGCCTCTATACAACCCTTCCTGCTCCATATCCTTCCCAAGACCTGATAAACACTATCCTACTCTTTACTTCTTTGAGATCCTTTTTATCTTCCACACGTAAGTTGAAAAATGTGGGATTTGTCTTTCTGGGCTTGACTTGTTTCATTAATATAACATTCTGTAATTTCATCGATGTTATTGGAAATGACCAGATTGCACTTTTAATGGCAGAATAATATTCCACTATGTATGTTTACACTTTCTTTACCCATTCATCCATCGATGGACATCTAAGTCGAATCCATGTCTTGGCTATTGTGAATGGGGCCACAGTTAACACGTTGGTGCAGGTGTCTGATTCCAGTTCCTTTGAATATTAACTCAGTAGTGGATTTGCTGGATTATATAGTAATTTTATCTCTAGGTTTTTTTTTTAGAGGAAACTCAATACTTTTTCACATAATGGCTATATTAATTTACAGTCCCACTAGCAGTGTATGAGAGTTCTCCTTTCTTCATATACTCACCAGAGTTCAGGGTTTTTTTTTTTGTCTTTTTTGACAGTGACCATTCTATCTGAAACAAGGTATCTATTATGGTTTTGCTTTAAATTTTCCTGATTAATGATGTTGAATATTTTTTGTAAATATGTTGACCATTTGTATGTCCTCTTTTGAGAAATGTTCATTTAGGTCATTTGCTCATTTTAAAACTGGACTATTTGTTGTGGATTTTCTTTGTCTTTGTTTTTACTGTTGAGTTGTTTGAATACTCTCATACTGTGGATATTACTTCTATATCAAAAAGTTTGCAATTTTTTTTTTTTACTTTCTGTAACTTGTTTCTTCCCTCCATTGGTTATTTCCTTTGCTGCATGGGAATGATTTTGTATTATGTACACTATTTATCAATTTTTGCTTTTGGTGCCTGTGCTTTTGTGATCATATTTCAAAAATTATCTCCTCAGACCATGTTCTGAAGTGTTTCCCCTATATAGTTTACTCTTCCAGCAGTATCATGGTTTGGGTTTACATTTAAGTCTGATCTATATTGAGTTTTTTTGGTTATATGCTGAGAAATTGCGAGGCCTAGTTCTTTCTTTTACACATGGTTTATCCAGTTTTACCTGTACCATTCATAGAAGAGAATTTTATTTCTAGTTTATTCTGCTAATGTGTGCCTCTGATTTGGTGTTTTGGTTATAATAGCTTTGTAGTATGTTTTGAAGCCAGGTAATGTAATGCTTCCAGCTTTTTTTGTTTTTGTTTCTGTTTTCAGGATTGTTTTGACTATTTGGAATCTTTTGTGGTTCTAACAAATTTTTCAATTTCTGTGAAGAATGTCATTGGTATTTTGATAGAAATTGCACTGAATCCATAGATTGATTTGGGTAGTATGAACAGTTTAACCATGTTGACTCTTCTAGCTCACAAGCATAGCATGTCTCTTTTGTGTGTGTATGCTTAGTTTCTTTCATTAGTCTTTTGTAATTATTATTATACAGAACATTAACATTATAGAGGTCAATAAATTTCCTTGGTTAAATTTATTCCTAGGAATTGAATTTTTGTAGCTGTTATGAATGGAATTCTTTTTAAATGTTTTCTGTAGAAATTTAATTAATGGTATATTAAAAACTTTATTTTTTATTAGTGTATATTTACGGTACATAATATATGCATTCCTTGTGGAGAGTTGGTACATGTACATAACATATCTCAATCCTTTTTTCATTCCTTTTCTCTCCTTAAGAACCTTTGTCTTTCATGGCATTTGATTTGGGGAAATAGCCAGAAGTCACACAGTGACAGGTGTGGTGAATAAGGGGGATAAGGACACACAAAAATGCTTTCATAAGCCTGCCTTCATGTTAAGTGACATTGAACAGCAGCCTTCATCATATTTTTGATCATACTCATAATGAAAATGGTGAAAGGGCACTTCCAGTACTGCCTCAGAAAAGGGCAAGAATGGTGGAATAAGTGTGTTCAAAGTGAGGTGGAGTATACTAAGGTATTAATAGCAATGAATCTTTTACTAAAACACTTTTTTTTTTCCCAGCACTGGGGAACAAACTCACAACCTTGCGCCCACCAGACAGACTCTTAAGCCACTGAGCCAAACTCCTGGCCCTAGTTTGTTGAGACAGGGTTACACTATGTAGCTCAGGCCAGCCTTGTGCTCACATTGTAGCCCAAGCCGTCCTCGAACTCACAACGTTCCACCTACCTCAGCCTCCCGAGTGCTGGGATTAAAGGTGTGCACCACTATGCCTGGTCTAAAATACATTTTGAAAGTTTAAACGTTCATTGCATATTTTGATCAGACTGCATCCTTTAAATGTAATGTTTTTGTTTTCACCTAGATAATGTGGCCACTGATGAAAGTGGGCTGTTAATTTCCAATTATTATGGAATCAAGTAACACATTTCTTTTAAGATGTAATAGTGTTTGCTTTATAGAATTGGATGTTCCAGCATTAAAGACATACGTATTTCAAATTGTACATTTCTCTCATTGAATTGATTTCTGTCATCATTTGTCTGTTTTTATAGTTTTTTGATTTAAGTCTATTTTATCTAAGTATGGCTACTCATGCTTGCTCTTGGTTTCCAATTGATGGTGTACCTTTTTCCATCACTGTAAGTCTATGCCTGTCATTACTGGTGAAGCACGCCATTGGGTCTGTGTATTTTAGTTCATTCAGCTAACCTATATCTTTTAATTGGGGAGTTTAATTCATTTATATTTATGGTCATTACTAAGTAAAGACAAGCTTTTGCTAATTTTTTTTCTGATAGTTTTGTGTATCTCCTGTTTTTTCCTCTGTTCTTCATCTCCACAGTTTTGTTGGGTTTTGGTATTAATATAGGTCAATTCTCTTTTTCTGTTTTGTGTATCTGCTCTACTGTTTATTTTTGTATTTTCATGTTTGCAGGATAGCAGTTATCTTCTTTTTGATTTTAGTGGAGGAATCCCTTAAATATCCCCCCCACTTCCTTTTATTATGGTACGGGGATTGAATCCAGGTCTTTGTACTAAGATGTACGCCAGCCATTTTTTTACTTTGACATAGGGTCTCACTAAGGCACTAAGCTGCTCAGGTTGTGTTCCAATTTAAGATCCTCCTGCTTTAAATTCCCTGAGTGCTGGGATTATAGGTATATACCACCACATTCAGTTCTTAAGCTTTCTTTTTGTATTGGTGGCCTTGTGTTTATGAATTTCCTTACTTTTGTTTGTTTTAGAGAGTATTTGTTTCTCTGTTTATGGAGGATTGGTTTGACAGGTATAGTATTCCTGGTTGGCAATTTTTCTCCTTCAAGATATTGAGTAAACTATCCCAGTCTCTTAGCTTATAAGGTTTCTGCAGTGAAGTCTGATGTTTATCTAACGGAAATTTCCTTATAAGTAACTTGATGATTCTCCTGTTGTTTCTAGAATTTTTTCTTTGCTTTGTACACTTGAGAATTTGATTATAATATGACTTAGTAAAGATCTTCTTTTGGCCAAAACTATTTCAGATTCTTTGAGCTTCTTGGGCCCAAATGTGTGTGTCTTTCCCAAGATTTGGAAAGAAAATAGAGCAATTAGGAATATAGATTTTTCCTTCCTTCTGGAAAAATCCATAATGCAAAAGTTTGCTAGTGTAATGATGTCACATAAGTTTTTTTAAAATTTTATTTCAAAGATAGTAAAATCCAACAAAACACAACAGAACAAAGTCTATCAAAACTAAGCAGTAAAGCTGGTACAGAACTTCAAAGCAAGATAGTAGGAAAATAATAGTTCCTACAGTATATCTTGTTATCATCACAATAGTTGACCATTCCATTAGATATAATAAAATCAAACCAAAAACAAAACAGAACAAAACCAATAAAAACAGAATATGAAATAAAGCAAAAAATTTAATCAGAATAAAGCAAAACAATGAGAATAATATTGGGCCTCAAAGACAAGACAGAAGGGAATTCCCCATATTTGCTACATTGCACACTGTCATCCTCCCAAGAGATGCTCAGACTGCTGGCCCCAGGCCTGCAAGATCAACCAAATAATACAAGCACTTAGTTGCTTTATGTACCTTAGTTGCTATCAACTTAGCCAGTCCTCTGAATCAGCAGGTTGCTTACGGGGCCTGGGGAGTGGGGCGGGGATGACTGTCCTTGACTCTCAGTCTGCACACCAGTAGGTGTACAGGAGGCACAGATTGTTCTTTTCCTGGAGTCCGTGCCAGTGGCACCACTCAACAGGAAGGCAGGCTAGTTGTCTTCTAGTTGGAACCCCCTGACCCAACATGGTGTGTTCTCTGGAGGCACAGATCATTCTCTCCCTGGAGTCTGCACTGTGCATGCCACTCACCCGGAAGGCAGGCTAGCTATCTTCTGGTTGGAACCTCAATGATCTAACATTGTGGGTTCTCATGTGATGTAAGCTTTAAAGGCTTTCTTTATTGTTTTATTTTTAATTTTTCTTTTATCTGAGTAATTTCAAATGACCTGTATTCAAGGACAGAAATTTTTCCTTATGTCTGCTAATTTTGCTGTTGTGATTCTTAATTGTGTTTATTTAATTTCATGTGCTCTTTTAGCTCCAAAATTTCTAATTGATTCTTTTTTATGATGTCTTTCTTTGATCAATTGCTCATTCATATTACAAATTGTTTTTCTAATGTTATTGAATTGTATTGTCTTGTATCTCATTAAATTTCCTTAAAAACATTATATTGAATTATTTTTCAGGCCATTTGGCAATTTCCCTGTCTTTGGTGTCTTTTGCTAGACAATTACTGTATTCCTTTAGAGGCATCATGTTACCTCGTTTTTTCATGTTTCTTGGGTCCTTACATTAGTATTTGTACATCTTGTGTGTGAGTTGCTACCAATTTTATAGGATGACTTTCATAGTAAAACACTCTGTTGGGAAACTGTCCTAGACACGTTGGTTGGATATACTATGTTGGCTTTGGTTCCAGGTGGGCACTTTTGTATAGTGTCAGCGTAGCTTCCTCAGTTGTAATCCATGTTGACAATGTCTGTATCTTAGTAGCCTGAGCTGTCAATGCTACGGGATTGCACTTCTGGGTGAAATGCTGTTCCCTTAGTGTGAGTATGCTGACAGCTCTGGGCAGCATGTGCCTGGCTGCATTATGCATAATTTCCATTAGTTTCTGTGGTCATTTGAGAGTAGAGCACCTCAGTGGGCCTAGGTGGGACTGGCAGTTTGCCCAGTAGCAGGGGTCATGTCTGTCAGTGTCTGAGGGCTGCATAGGAGGCTTCATGGATCTGTGAGAGCTAACCTCAGGGACGTCTACCCAGTAACCCAGTAACTTCTTGTGGATGAAAGTCTGCTTCTCAAGACCTCAGCCAAGCATTTAAGAAGAGGACATTGTCTTGGTTACTTTCCTCCTTGCTGGGATCCAACATCTAACCCTCATGATTTAAAGGAGGAGACATTTATTTTGTTTCATATCGCCTTGGTTACTTTTCACTCCTTGCTGAGACAAAATACCTGACACCCAAAATTAGGGAAGGAAAGGTTTACTTAGCTTACAGTTTTTGTAGGTTTCAGTCCATAATCAGCTGGCTCCAAGGTAGGGTGGCATGGCACAGGGGCAACACTTCAAGGCAGCAACCTAGCAAAAGTAGCCAGAGTAAAAGGGGCAAGAGCAAGCCTCTTCTCCTCCCTTATATTGTACACAGGACACCCCCTCCCTCCAGGGTGGGTGTAGCTTCACAAACATCCTTGCCTTCCTTTGCACAGGATGAGGTTATTTACAAAGTAAGAACCCTGGCTCCCTGCTGAGTCTCTCAGTTAAACTTCTAAACTTCTCCAGTTGACACAATGTGTCAACCATAACACATATTTTAGCAGTTTCAGTCCTTGCTTGGTCTGCTGGCTCCAAGGCAAACAGAATGGCAGAGGGGCATGGCAGAGGAAAGCTACTCATCACAAGGAGGACAGGAAGCAGAAAGTAAAGGGAAGATCCAGGAAGAGAGATAACCCTTCCAGGACAAGGCCCAAGTGTCCTTCCTCTTTTGGCCAGACCCAATCTCCTATCAGCAAGTCAGCTATAGGCCTGCATAATCCATTCATCTTCCAAGAGGCCCACCTGTAAGCATATGAGGCTCTCAGGGGACATCTAGATATAAACTGTAAGGGATGCTCAACCACTTCTTGAGGTCACAGGAGTATGAGTGAGGCTGCCTGGTGATTTCCCAGGGGACTTGGTGGTTTGAACCACTCACAAAAGGCTGCTTTTCTGTGTAAGAAGTTCGCAGGTGATTGGCTAGAGCCACTTGTTGGCTTCTCTGGGTTCCTGTGGGCCTATCTGAGTATTGGCCAGCTAATTCCCAGGAAAAATGGTGGTTGGATAGGGCCATCTGACTGGCTTCAGGGCAATGGGAGCATGGGCAGAAGTTCCCAGATGATTCCTGGTGCCAACAGTGGGTACAAGTGGCCATCTGAGTACTTCCTGGACAGTGGGAGGTGGGAGTGCTCAACTCTTTTCTGGGGACCTCCATAGGCTAAGCAGCTCAGGCCAAGGCTGCTCAGGTATTTGCCTGGGGTGTGAGAGGGTAACCTGGTCTTCCTGGTTGTTTCAGAGTGCCGGGTTGGTGGAGCTGCTGGGGGCAGCAGTCAGCCTGCCATAGGCTCTGAGCAATCTCTCTTTATTCTATCTCTTCTTTATACTTAGTTGGGGAGAAGGACCCCAGGCAGTGAAATATTGATGTTGACATGGAAAAGAAAATCCCCATGGCTAGCTGAGGAGGGTCTAAGGAGGGAATGAGTGAGCCAGATCAAGGTATCCCCCGACCAAGGATAGTGGCAGAAAACAACTACCCTTACCCCTTGTAGAATGAAGGATGAAAACTGTGCTTTAAAATGAGGAAAATATCAGTTATGCGACTGAATCTACAATAAAAATGAGAGAATGAGTGAATTAGTGAAGACAGACAAAAAAGGACCTGGTGGCATCAGCAAGCGACTACCTGTCTGTGGTGGTTAACTAACAGTCAACTTGTAACACTCTGTTGAACTGAATCAGCATGGTGCTGAGTGTGGAAGACCCACCTGAGGATAGCTGCCAACAGCATAAAAGGAGAATTGGAGGGGAAGATGGTGTGCTGTTGATTCTCCTGGAGAAACTTGTCATGCGGGCTTCCTGATATGAACTCAGCAGTTGTTATTGTCTGAGGAGCTCGGGTCCTTACTGTTGCTGAGGATGGCTGTGTTTTTTTCCAGGAGAGCTCTGATCCTTACCTTGAGCATTGCTTCCTGGCTCCAGTGAAGATCCCTCAGCCTGCTGGCACAGATCCTTCACCTTGCTGAAACAGACTTTCTAACTTCCACCACTGACCTTTGAGCCTTCCCTTGATACAGACTTGAGTGAGACATTGTCATGGGCTCTAGGTCTCCAGCTGGACTCATGGACGACATTGCCATGGGCTCTAGGTCTTCAGCTTGACCCATGCAGGACATTGTTGTGGGATTTAGGCCCTCATATGGATTTTTTGGATCTCCAGTGCATGGAAAGATCTCTTGCACTCTTCTGCATTTGACTTTTTGAGTGAATATTATAAAATAATCCTATAAGGATGTGGCTTGTATTAAGTCTATTCTCTTGCAACAACAGTGTCACTCAGGGTCAACCTCAGTGGTTTCTAGCTTGTGGTATAAAGACAGGGGCTAAGTAGGACAGCACTAAAATCAGGGATAAATAGAGAAGCATGACCTGGAGACCCAAAACTGACATGGCAGTTCTTTCAATTTCTTTCTGAATTCTCTGTGGTTTTTGTCGTAAAGTCTCCTAGAAGTTGTGGCTTCTTTCAAGCACTTTAACTTAGAATATCCTGGATGTTTTATGTTCTTTTTTTTTTTTTCTTCCTCAGTTCTTCCACTGCCTCTTCTGTGTATTTCTTCTTCAAACAGCATTTAGGTCCCCCAAATTTCCTTTTAGGTTGTTTCATTCTTATTTGTCTTAATAACAGAACTTTTCCCCCTTCAAGTCTCTTTTCTTGTTTGTGTACCCTCTGAGCCATTCACAAAACACACTGGAATCTCAGAAGTGAACTGATGACTTTCCCTGGAAGGAATAGGTTTTCTAACCTATATACGGGGAAGGCAGATGTGAAAGAGCCTACTCTTTATTTCATTTAATCATCATACCCCAATGGGGCATTTATCCCTACCTGTATGCAATAGTAGAAAATATAGGCTCCCAGTCAGCTATAAATGGTCAGTAATTTCAGATCTTGGAATAACCTGGCTTGATTCAAATCTGCTAGACTCTATAGCCCATATACATTCCAGTGTGAGGAAGAGGTTCAGACACCTTTTTCTTTTTGTCATGCTGGGAATTAAATCTAGAGCTTTGGACATGCTAGGTTAGTGCACCATCACTGGAACAAATTTTAAAGTGAATTTCTCTTTATTATAGATTTATGGCTCACATTTTAAAGTGAATTTTCCTTTATGAGGAAGGCACTGGAAATTTGAATGTAGGGCCTTGGGTGTGCTAAGTAAGTGTTGCACTAAAAGCTACAGCCCCATGCCCTGGCACTTTCCAGAGACAGAATATCTCACCACACCTAGTCTTAGTTCTGAGTACCTGCATGCATAAGTATGGAGAAGGAAGACACCTTGAAGTATAAATTGTGTGTCCCAGTCTAGTTTATAAAGCCTGTCGGCCTGGGCTCAACTGCTGCTTCTGAAATAGCCTGATGATCTGTAATGATGAGAGCTCGAATCTATAATCTGAATTTACTTAACAAGAAAATGAAATATTTAAAGGCAGTTCACTTGGAGGCTAGTGGGGATTACAGATGGTGTGCTCATAGATTTCTGTCCCTATATTGGTATGCACAGCTGCACTTTCTTAATTTTGGTGATAGCTGTATTTCAGTTCTCATATCTCTGCATTCACCACGGCAATTAGGACTGAGGGAGTTTGTAGTGTCCTTGGAAATAAGGAAGGAGAGAAATTATGATACTAAATAATACAAAATACCTAGTCCTCACTGCAGTGGAAACCATTCAGAAAAGTTAATTAAACTCAGGAAATAGGCAGCAAGATAATTAACTTTCGGCCTAATTTTACACTGCAGGCATTCTATATTGTTTTTTGCAAGAGTCCAAAGAACATGAGTTAGAAAATCTCCAGGTTATGGGCTTGATTCATGAAGAATCATTATCAGTAGTTAAATGACCAGAAAAAATGGTAATGTGTGGGAGGCAAATTATATTTTGCTGTACGTATAAGACATTTATAATTTCTTTTAATTATCAATAAACGTGAATTATCAGTATCTCTGGTACAGGAAATAATAAATGTATAAATCCCAACTTCAAGACATAGAACATGGTATTTTCTAAAATAGTACTTTTTTACTAGATGAATTGGGTACACTTATTGTTTTAGTTACTTTTATCATTGCTGAGATGAAATACCAGAAACTCCGAGTTAAGGAAGGAAAGGTTGTTCAGCTCACAGTTTGGGAAGGGTTAATCCACAATTGACTGGGTTGAACCAGGGTGGCAGAACAGAGGAGTAACAGTTCATGGCAGGCAGAAGGTAGCAAAGCAACAAGGGATGACCACAGCCCTTTCTGTCCCTTATATTATATCCAGGTTCCTTAGAATGGGTGGCACTTACACCCTTAATCCTAGTGCCCTAGATCCTAGCATTGCACCATGAATCAATCCCAGTGTCACACACTCTAGATTCAGCCACCTCTGAAAATGTCATTCCTATCACTGGATGAGGCTTTGGAGGGACATCTATACACAGATCATACCACTTAGGTTTTTCTCATATCTTACAGTATTTTAACTGACAAAATCATGTATGGGGGTACAATGTAATCTCTTTATATACAGTATGTGTACTGGGTAGAATCATTAAATCAAGTCAACTAACATACCTACCACCTCATTTATCTGTGATTTTTATGGTAAGACTTTAGAGACTTAGTTATTTTGAAATATAAAACCCACTGCTGTAGTCATCCTGCTCAGATTCAAAACTTAAGCCCATCAGGCAAACGTTGTACCCTTCGATTAACAACTCCCTTTCCTGCCTCTCTGCCCCAACTCTTTCCTGGGTTTTGGTATATTTTCAACCCCAAGGCTGGAGACAGCCTTGATCACTAACCTTGTATTTGACAGTTAAAAAATAAACAAATGCAAAACCTGTCCCAAATCAAAAATAACCCATCATCTTTTTTTTGTTCTGTCTTCACTGGCGGGAGGAGGGTTGCACTTCAACTAGACTTGCTGTTCCCAGAACCCTGCCTGTTGGCATTCAGTATGCTGTTATCTTGAGGGACACTGGCAACTGATGATATTGTTAGCTGTTCTGTATAATTTCTTATGCCTGATGTGAACGCCACACTGCTTTTGAACAAAGGACAGTTTTTATTTAGAAGTTGACCTAGGATTTGTCCGATTCCTTCCATCTAATGTTCTTAAACAACTACACTATTTTGTAAGAGAGGAAGAAAATGAATTGAAGCCTATCTGTTTGCTGCCAAGATAAATGGGATCAATTTTATTTCTTATTTAGTGTCTCTGGGAGGTTCTGAATGAAGACAACTTGCCTTTGGTCAAATTTTATCCTGACCACTCTGAGCACTCAACCCTATGTTATTTTCTCTGCTGCCTGACTCCAAGGGACTCTTCAGGTTCTTTCTTTTTTTTTTTATTATATGGAAAAAAGGTAAAAAAAAAAGTTTCATAACAAAACAATAGGAGAATAACAATAGTTAATACAGCACACATTATCTTTAAAGTAGTTGTTCGGGGTTTAAGAAATAGGCATAAAAATTTCTCAAATCAATGTTAGCACAAACCTACCTTTTTAATAAACTAAGAGACACTAATGCTATAACTGACTTGCCTGTTTTCCCTTTTCATTACTGTCATTTCCCCTTTCATCCCACTTTCTTTTTCCTTTTGAACAATTTCTTCCCATCTCACCACATCTACTGTACACTGTAGACCTTATCTACTCTTTTAGTTTCTCACACCAGGTATATAATAAAATGCTTATACATATGAGTCTGATTTATTTTACATATGAGTATGGTCTCAAGTTGCATCCATTTATCTATAAAAGTCACAAATTTATCCTTCTTAATGACTATGTATAAAAATACCACATCTCTTTTATTCATTCCTCAGTTGATGGACATTTGGGTTGCTTCCAAGATTTAGCTATTTAGCTATTATGATATATACGTTGCTTATAAACATGGGTGCACATATATCACTGTAGTATGATGTTTGTAATTCTCTGGGACGATACCCAGAAAGTGAATAGCTGGGTCAAATGGGAAGACTAATTCTAGTTTTTTGAGGAATCTTCATGTCAATTTCCACAGTCATTGTACCATTTAACACTCCTACCAACAGTGGAGAAGAGTTTCCTTTTCCCTAAAGCCCCTCCAGCATTTGTTATTGCTTGATTTCTTGATGATAGTTATTCTTTCAGTGTTATTTTAATTTGCATCTCTCAAATGATCAGTGATGTTGAACATTTTTTCATATATTTATTTGCCATTTGTATTTCTTCAACTGAAAAGTGTGCATTCATCTATGATGCTCATTTTTGGGTTGGGTCTTTGGAGGGTCTGAATTTTTTAAATTCTTTATATAGATAGATAGAAGTCCTTTGTCTGAGAAAAAATTGGCTAAAATTTTTCCCACCCTGTGGGTTGTTTTTTCACTCTGTGGGTGATTTATTTTGCTGTTCAAAAGATTTTTAATAAGATGAGATCCCACTTGTTGATTCTTTGAAGTAATTCCCTTGCAGTCTGGGTTTTGCTCATAAACTCTGTACTTACACCTACGTCCTCAAGACTTTTATCTTTCTTTTCCAGTAGATTTAGTGTTTCTGTCTTAATAATTAGATCTTTGATCCATTTTGACTTTAGATAAGTGCATAGTGATAAACATGGGTCTAGTTTTAGTCTTCAGTGTGTAGAGAGTCAGTTTATCCAGCACCATATATTAAAGAGGCTATCTTTCTTCCAGTGAACATGTGTGGTTCCTTTGTCAAACATAAGCTGGCTGAGTGTGTTTGTAGTTGTGTCTGCATCTTCTAATCTGTTACACTGGTCCTCAGATCTGTTTTTTCTTCAGTACCATGCTGATTTTATCACAGTAACTTTGTAGTATAATTTCAAGTCAGGGATTGTAATGCCTCCTGCCTTGCCTTTGTTTTCCAGGATTGCCTTTGCTATTTTGGGTCTCTTCTGGTTCCAGATGAATTTTAGGAATGTTTTCTCTAATTGTGTATAGTATGCTAATAGTATTTTGATTGGATTCTATTAAAATCTGTGCAATAATTTTGGGTGTATGGCCATTTTCACTATATTGTTTCTTCCTATCCATGAGCAAAAGATATCTTTTTGTTGTTGGATATCCTCTTCCATCTCCTTTTTCAGATACTGTAATTTTCAGTGTAAAGATCTTCTACTTCTTTAGATTGATTCCTAAGTATTTCATTTTTTTTGGATGCTATCGTAAAGGTGTGATTTCCCTAATTTCTCTCTGAGTGAGTTTGTTGTTTGTGTATAGGAATGCTATTGAATTTTTAGTGTTGACTTTGCATCCAGCTACACTACTAAATTTGCATATTAAATCTAGAAGTCTTTTGGTGGAGTTTTTGGGGTCTTCGATGTAGAGTATCATGTCATCTGCAAATAGTGATAATTTAGCTTCTTTCTCTCCTATCCCTATTCCTTTTATTTCTCTCTCTTGTCTAATTGCTCTGGCTAGTGTTTCCAGAACCATATCAAATAGCAGTGGTGGTAGTGGACATCCTTGTCTTGCTCCTGATTTTATAGTGAAAGCTTTCAGGTTTTTCCATTTATTATGATGTTGGCTGTTGGTTTGTTGTAAATGGCTTTTATCAGATTGAGATAAAGACCATCTATTCTGATTTTCTATAGGCTTTTTTTTTTATCATGAACAAGTGTTGAACTTTGTCAAAAGCTTTTCCTGTATCTATTGAGCTGATCATGTGATCTTTGTCTTGGCTCTGTTGATATGGTATATTACATTTATTGATTTGCATATGTTAAACCATCTCTGCATTCCTCGGATGAATCCCTCTTAGTCATGGTGCATAATCTTCTTGATGATTTGCTGCATTCTGTTTGCTAGTATTTTATGGAGAATTTTTGCATTGATGTTCATGAGGGAGATTGGTCAGTAGTTCTCTTTTTTTGGTTGGGTCTTTCTCTGATTTTGTTATCAGACTAACACTTGTTCCTAGGAATGATTTAGGGAGAATTTCTTCCATTTCAATTTCATTAAAGAGTCTGAGGAGTATTGGTAATTAATCTTCTCTAAATTTCTTGTAGAATTCAGCAGTGAATTCATTAGGGCCTGTGCTTTTCTTTGTTGGTAAGTTTTTATTACATTTTCAATTTCATTGACTGATATTGGGTTATTCAGAATTTTTATATCTTTTTGATTCAGCTTTGGTAATTCATACATTTCTAGTAATCCATCCATTTATTTTGTGTTTTCCATCATATGAGAATAAAGATTTTCAAAGTAGCTATTGATGATCTTCTGAATTTCCACAGGATCTGTAGTGATTTTACGCTTTTCATTCCTTGTTGCATGAATTTGAGTCTTTTCTTTCCTTTTATTTGATAAGGTTGTGTAAGGGTTTATCAGTTTTATTTACTCTTTGAAAGAACAAACTCTTCAATTCATTAGTTCTTTATATGCTTTCTTAGTCTCAATTTTGTTAATTTTTGCTTTGATCTTTATAATTTCCTCCCATCTATGGGCTTTGGGATTGACTTTCTCTTTTTTTTCTGGAAGCTTGCGGTGTAGCATGAGTGTGGTGGATTGAAAACTGATGGTCAATTTAAACACCAGCTAAACTGAATCAGCATGGTGCTGAATATGGAGGGTCCACCTGAGGACTATTGCCAGTGTTGTGGGTTCTCCTAAGGGAGTGTTGTTGTTTGAGGCTGTTAGTTCTTTTGGAGATGTTGGTTCTTCTGGAGGAGCTTGTCATGCTAGCTTCCCTGATATAAACTTGGCTGTTCTCAGAGGAGCTTGGAATTTTGTTACTGAGGATGGCTACAGTTCGTTTTGAGGGAGCTCTGGTTTTTACTTTGAGCATTGCTTCCTGGCTCCAGCGGGGAAGATGTGTGCTGTTCAATCTCCAGAAGCTTGTCATGCTGGCTTCTTGATATGAACTCGGCTGTTCTCATTATCAGAGAAGCTTGGGACCTTGTTGTAGCCGAAGATGGCTGTGGTGCTTTTTGAGGGATCCCTAGTCCTTATTTTTGAGCATTGCTTCTTGGCTCCAGTGAAGAACCCTCAACCTGCTGGCACAGATCCTTTACTCTCTGGCACAGAGTTTCTAGCTTCCACCACTGACCTTTGGGTCTAGGGCAGATCTGTGAAACAAACTTGCATGAGACATTGTCATGGGCTCTAGGCCTCCAGCTGGACTCATGGAGGAAATAGTCTACAGTTGGATTTGTGAGGGGCACTGCCATGGGCTTTAGGTTTTCAACTGAAGTCATGCAGGTTATTGCCACGGGATCCAGGATCTCGGCTGGATTTTCTAGGTCTTTAGTATGTAGACAGATATTCTGTACTTTTTTTGTATTTGACTCCTTAGGTGACCTTTACAAATGATACTATAAATTATGTGTACTGTGTGTAATTGTTCTTGAAAACCCCAAACTACAACAATGAGGTTGTTTATTTGTGCTTATTCTGTTTTTCTGATGTGAGAATTCACTGCTATAAATTTTCCTCTTAGGACTGCTTTCATTGTGTCTGAAGGTTCTGGTATATTGTATGTGCATTTTTGTTTAATTGTAGATATTATTTAACTTCTTCTTTAATTTCATCTGTGACCCATGGGTTGTGCAGGATGATGTTATTTAATTTCTATGAGTTTATGGAGTTTTGTGGTTTCTTTTGCCAGTAATTTCCAATTTCCTTGTGCTATGATCAGATAATACACATGGAAAAATTTCAATTTCTTTTGCATTTACTTAAGCATGTTTGATATGCTAGTATATGGT
>RJWM01001374.1:0-158603 GCA_004363535.1 Dasyprocta punctata | reverse complement strand
ACAGTGCGGTCAGTCTGGTGAGACCGAGGATTATATTCTAGAGTAAGGCTGTTCACTCCCTACAGAATTTCTTGAGAGGCTCCTCTTTATTTTTTAGGCACATCCTGCCTGTTCCACTCCTTTGAAGCTTCCTGATTTGTTTCAACTTCCTTTTAACAACTAGGACCCTTTGGAAGCAGATTATATCAACTTTTAAAATTTAAGATATTTCCAACAACTGCCACTAGTCTTCAGTACTTTGTGTGTGGAGGGCAGAATGAAGAAACCAAGTTTCTTTCTATAATTCCAGGTTTGACAAGCCCAACTATGAGGATAATGTATGTAAGACACAATTCCTTAGAGTATGGAGTCAGGATGGCTTGTCCTTTCATTTATATTTGTACACTTTTAAACAATTAGTGGGTATTCAGATTTGCTTTAGATACCTGGTTTTGATTTTACTGTTCTGAAATTTAGTTTTGCTTTTGTCTATTAAAAAAAAAAAGCCTGGGTTCTTATTTCTCTTCAAAAAGAATGAAGATAAATTTTGTTAGCTAAGTTTAGTTAGCTAAACAAGCAAATTAAAAATATTTATAATAGTTTTAACACCTTAGGGCTGAATCCTGAACTGAAATGTTTCTTGGAATCAGAGGATGGGTCCTTTGAGTAACTACCTTGTGTTTTCTTCAGGAAAATCTTGCCAGGAAGAAAAGAAATAAGAAATTCTGTTTTTGTCTTTAGTCTAAAATTATTTTCACTGTTACACTATTTTCTAGATTAAATAGATATTTCAATTATGAAGCCCTTCCCAAATTTTAGCCATTCAAATACCAATCACTATAACAATCCTCACCACATTTGTATAGCATCTATACTAATTTAATATTTGAAATAATTTTCCTTCTTAAAATGCCATGTATTAAAACTTTTACATCATTATTGTAAATGTGAGACAAGTATCATTTGCCAGAAGTAAAAGGTAACTACAAAAATAGGTTATTATTTAAATAAAAATATTCATCCCTGCAAAATTAACTCAAGTACCAAAGCTGGAACTCAAGCCACATTTGTGGAAACAGAACTAGCAATGATGAGTCATAGATTAATATTCTTTTTTGTTGAATGTTCATTTTCTTTCATATACCATATATATATATATATATACCTTATATGTATTTATATACCATATATATATATATATATATATATATATATATATATATATATATACCTTAAATTAATGAATCTAGTTAGATTGGTCTGTTTTGTATAAGATCTTAAAAAGTCTTTTCCTTAGCTACTCGAGTTCATAAAATATTTGGTATATTGTGAATCACATTAAACAAAGTTAAATTTTTATGTCACTGTCCTACTAAGACTTAAGGGCTGTCTTGTAGGTCAACTGTTTTAAATTCTCCTCAGCATTCCAGCATTTCTCAGCACCTCTGCAGATCTCTGATCAATGGAACTGTGTGGCCACAGTGCCATGACCATCCCAGATCAATTTAGATCTTTCAGTGCACTGGATGATAATTCCCTAGAAAATCTCCTCTATGCAGGGAGGACCTGGACAGCTGTTTGTTTATATAGGAAGCTGTCGCCTCTGTCATGCAAAGACACTTGTTCTCTTTTCCCAAGTTGAGGACAGAGATTCTTGTTCTCAGTTGAAAAGAAAGGGTGCACAATTGTGTGTATGTGTGTGTGTGTGTGTGTGTGTGTACACACGCAATGTGTGGTTTATTGGCAAATACTCAGGAAGTATAAGTTTTAATGATACAAAAAAGCTTTCTGTCTTTGTTTCTGCCCCTCCCTTCTTTCTTTTCTCCTTTCCTTCTTTCCATTTTTTGTTAATCTCAGGAAAGCTTTTCAATGCAGTAGCCAGTTACAGTTGAAATTAATTGACCTCTCATTCCCAAAGCCAACCATTTATTGACATAGATTTAAAACTTTAAGTGATTGCCCCACGCATGTTTTCATGGTGCTAATTGTCCTCTGGTCTACAAAATTATCCCAACTCCTATTGCTACTCTTTAATCCTATTAATCTGGTTATAATCTTATCCTCTGGGTGTTGCAGCAAAAATATACTGGACATGAATGGATTTGGATGACGGATCTAGCTCTGTCACATCTTAGCTGTGAAACTTTGGACAAATCACATGACATCTGTGAGCCTCAATTTACTTATATATGCAAGTATTTCTCCAAGTTTTAGTAGAATCAAAAACTAGGATCACATGTGTTAATGTTCTTCATAAATGGCATTGGTAAAAAAACTGATACATAAGTGCGTCAGCTGTATTAGTGTCCAAATCCGCCTAATGTCCTTTAATCCAAAGCTAGACTGTTCGAGCAATTATACATCTTTCACAGTTTTTATAGGGAAAATATATTTTTTTAAAAAAAATTCTACAAAGAGAATGGTGAGGTGACTTAAATATCCACCAGAAATTCTACGTAAGAGGGAATATTTTGTTCCTTTGCCAGCAAAGGCCCTTCACTATGGGATAGATGAAGAAAAAGTGGTGCATATTTTAGGAATAACCAAAGCTGACAACCTACGAAGCCCTGCACCAAATCATTTTACTATAAAAATGTAAGCATGTGTCCAGAGGAAGTCAGACATGAACAGGACATTCGGGACCCTGGAAAAGCAGTGAAGAATGGTTCCCTTGCTTCTTGAGGGCTATCATTCTCTCTCCAATGAATGTCTGCTGCATACATTCTTGTCCTTTTTCTGTTTTCCTTTCCAGAGTCATACTTTCCTTCTCACCATTCCCCTGATACATATTTGCTTCAGTTTAAACCTTCAGAAAATTTAGCTGACGAGTGAAGACCCAGAAGGACTGTAAACCTAGCAGCAGCTGTCATGTGAACAGCCGAGGTCACTTGGACACATGACAGAGCGGGAGGACTCAGGGAAAGTATGAGAGCACCCTAGAAGTCACCTTAAAACATCGCTCTTTATGGGAATGTTCTCCAAATTATGAATAGAAGCAGTTCTAATAGAGAAAAGTATAAAAGCATCCCCAATCATCTATGTCCTATGCTTGTGATGGGAGATCTGTGTCCACAGTTTTTATTAATAGCATTCATTCATAAAGACTATTTTTTTAATGGCTGATGTTTCCTCTTAAACCTTTCAGCAGAGTTAGCATGCCAAGGTCAGAGCTTCTGTTCCTGAACACATGAATCACTTTTACCTTGGTCCTGGTCAGCTCTCATAAATAGGCACTGGGGAGAGATAAGTTGTGCATGGACTAGTACAATTACATGATCATTGTAGGGAAAATTTAAAGCATAAGGTCTCTCGGTGCTAAATCAATGAATGCATGTGCGTATAGGAAAGACAATGTGATATTATAGCTCCTGTCAAACTTCAGATCTCAGCTAAAGTCAGTATGCTATTAATGCATGCATGGTGGAAAACACATCAAGGTATGAAAAGGACAGCATACATCAGCCTGAGTGGACCTGCTGCCTGGCAGTGCTCCTTCAGGTAAAAGATCACTGCTTCCTCTGTTGGGTCACTTGTACATCAAGAGAATAACAATAATTTAAAAAAAAAAAACACTAGGAAGGGTGCCACACCAAGCATGAACCCTACCAGTTCCTGGGGAACATGGTCTGAATTTTATCTTTTTTTTTTTTTTTTTTGTATTAGGAATTGAACTCAGGACCTTGTGCTTGCCAGGCAGGTGCCTGTACCGCTGAGTTATCTCCCCGGTCCTGGTCTGATATATGTAAGTCTCAAACTCTCAAACAAATGAAATCAGTATGATGAAACATGTAGATAGACAGAACACATGACCAATACTCCCAAAGATAAGGGATACCAGCAAAGTTAGAAAACAGCACACTCAAGAGAATCACAGAGATCTGATTCAGCAGACCAAGAATAACAAAAGAGATCCTCCCATACATTGCACAAGTACCCATTGCTTGTTACTAAATTAATATTAACCAAACAATTCCCAAATGGAAAATTTTCACCTTTCATACTTAAAGACATTAAATAAGAAAACATGAACTAACTCCTCTCACCATAAAAAGCAACTTGATGGTGTCAAAGTTGTACTATCAACAACTCTGAAATTATTTTTATGTGGAAAATAGAGCATTTAATAGACATATGAAGTGTCTTATCATAAGGAATCAGTTTGAAGAAGTATGATGCATGCATACAATGGAATATCAGACAGCAATTGTTTCATTATTTTGAACAATATTAATAAAATGGGAAGATGTTCACAATAGCACAATAAATGAAAAAAGTAGCTTGTAATTATTCATATATGATGTTCCAAATTTTATTGTAACACACATGCAAAATATCATTATTGAAAAAATATCATAATGTAGAAATCAGAAAAATAGTTCCAGGACTCAGGAGCCAACTACAAATCATGGTCATGAATTAAAAATCTGAATAAACATCAGATAATGTGGATGGGAGAAGTCTTGTGGCTTTGGGGACGCTTTCCTTTTTGCTGTTGCCTTATGCCAAGGTTAAGCCAGCACTCCAGTCTCTGAGTTCAGTTCTGCTTTCTGTTTCCATCAGCAAATACAGATTTCAGAAGTAAAGGCAACAAAGATTATCTTGTTCTTTTATCCTTTTCATCCAGTGGCTGATGACAAGCACCTGAAGACAAGTAGCCTTTCTGAAATGATATTTCTGAAACTTGTTCCCCCCAACCTTCTGCTCTTCTCTTTGAATTGTTTCACAGTCCTACATGCAGAAGTGGCTTGGCAATAAGGACCGAACCTAACTGCAGTGTTGAGAATTTAGGGGCTAACAGTGTATCTATCTCCTCCTTATCTTGGTGGCTACCTCCTGCCATAGTCTCTTCCTAGAACCCCTGGAAAGCATATAGGCACTAAAGATGGGCCTGTATGCTTTTTGGAGCTCAGGCAATAAGCAAAAGGGAACACCTGAATGTGAGCATCTGTGATAATCCCAAGTTTGGCAAACACCCCAAAATGTGTAATCCAGTAGCCTTGTGTGTATATCATTGGCACAAGTAAAAATTGTCAACAGATTCTTTACATACCAAGCAACATGAAATGTCAACCCAGGGTCAGATCATATCAAACAGCAATGTTGAAAAATCATCTTAAGTTAGAGAAATTTTAAGCAAACACCTTTCATTGTACAGTGTACTTGGTGTTTTGGTTTTGGCTTGAGTTGATTATTGTCAATTTTAATTTTGGCACTAGGAAAACTATGGTAGTAATTTGGTAGAAGCAGTCCTTGGCTCATAGTAAGTGTTGAATAATTACCTGCGGGAAGGAAGGAAGAGAGGGAGGATAAAAAGAAGAGAGGCAGGTAAAATGAAAGAGAGGGAGAGAGGGAGGAAGGGAGAGAGGGAGGGAGCAAAAGCCAAAGGCACAAAAGGAAGAGAAGGTGCTGGGAAGGGAAGAGAGGGAACACCTTAGAGCTCAGGTGCCATTGCTTTGGAGAGGACCGTCTTTTACAGAGAGACGAGGACTTGCAATTTTCAGGACTTCCACAGTCATTCCCTGGTGCAGCTCCGGTACTCAACACTTCTCTCTATTAAGCAATTCTCCCTGTAGTCAGTATAAATCCTTTCTGCTTGATCTTAAGCCCATTTACCCTGGTTCCATCTCAGGAGGAAGTGAACAACTGATCTCCACACATGGTGCAATAATTATTCATACATTTAAGTGTAGTAAGTTATCACCTCATTGCCTTTTTCTTCTTCCCCTTAACAGAGTAAGTCCCCATAGCTTTTCTCCATGGATCCTGTTTTCTAATCCCTTAATCTAATGATGCAGATTAGTACTCGGTTCAAAGTTTGAAAAACTGCACGTTGTCAAATGTTGGTATCAGGAGACAGAACAAACCCCTTTGACAAAGCAGCTTTTGTTCCACTCCTTCAGAACCCTCCATGCAGCCTGGAGTAAGCATGGATACTCCTCGGAGGCCGGAGGCAGAGCACAGTGTGTGCAGATGTGCTGGCGCAGTCACCAAGTATTTACTGGCCTACTCAGTGGCGTCTTGTTCTGTACTGTTCTGGGCACAGGGATATAAACAGGCACAGATCCTGTGTCCATGAGAGCAGTCTGTCAGTCTGCTCATGCCTGTGTGAAGGTCTGTGTACGTGGGGGGATGAAGAGGTCGTTCTGTCATT
This sequence comes from Dasyprocta punctata, assembly GCA_004363535.1. Classification (NCBI taxonomy): domain Eukaryota; kingdom Metazoa; phylum Chordata; class Mammalia; order Rodentia; family Dasyproctidae; genus Dasyprocta; species Dasyprocta punctata. The sequence goes on along the minus strand of RJWM01001374.1, from coordinate 152,473 downwards.
CAAAGCTTTCGAGTGATACCTGGTAAGCAGCAATCAACTCTTATTGTACTATCACCAAACTGATCATTGTGAAACGTGGTCACTATTGTCCTTCTGTGCTAGTATTACACAGCATCACACTTGGATACGAGGTTCACACACACATTAGGTTCCTTTAAACTGGCTTATTTACCCCAGAATCCAGACACTGGTAGAGTATTCTTACTATGTTGGTATAACTCTTGGGAGGGTCTTGCTTTTCTTGGCTAGGGTAGCCTTCCTCCCTCCCACTAACCACCCACTAACTCATAAGTACTTTTATGTGTCCAGCATTCACAAGTACTATTATGCAAATCTCTTTCATTTCTAGCACTTCCTTCACTGACGGATGAGGCGGTAATGTTTCAGGATTGCAAACCATAGATAATAAGGTGTCTGGGGAGTCAAGAAAAGACCCAAACAAACCTAAGATGCCCAATTTACAGAAGGAAGGGCATTTTCTGATAGGTGAAGAAAGGAGAGAAAGAGTAGTGGGCTTATAAAACACACTCTTATGTCTTTGGGAAGAAAGTAGTCAAAAATGAAATTTTATATATCCTCCTTTAACTCTGACCCAGACAGTCCCTTTAAGGTCTGTTTACATCTTACAGCTTGAAAATGCACCATCATCATTTCTTGAAGTCATTACTCAGAACACACCCCCACTGCATTTCATTTTTATTATCCCCATTTTAGGAACGATTAAATGGAAGCACAGAGCGGTTGCAATGAAGCAAATCATGAGAGGCTCTGATAGAGACAGAAGTCTGAGAGCCGGTTGGAGCGGTTTCTCTGTGCCAGACTATTTTTAATGCAAGTTTATGCAGCTGTCCCCATTTAGAGTCTCACAAATGAGTCCATTCTGTACACAATCACTTTTTGCACCACTGCCTACCCTTTCCAACTCACCATGCTATGCTGGTGTCCGTGTATGTGTGCTTGTGTGTGTGTGTGTGTGTGTGTGTGTGTGTGTGAATTCATTGATAAATATCCTTCTCCACATTCCTAAATACCAGAGAGATGTTCTGGGTTTTCTTAAAACATATGTGTCATTCAGAGATATCTTTGCTATTATAGCCCCCATGCCTCCTGGTAGGTACTTATACAGGATCCCATTAAAGGTTCACAAGAGCAGATACCATCTGTTTTTCAAAGCTGATCAAGAAAAAACACCTAATTTTTATGTGTTTGGAGTATTTTCAGAGGAATATATAAGAAATTGGCAACAATAATTACTCAGGGGAGGATTCCAGAAATTGGAATGGTGATTGCTCTGGAGAGAAAAGCTAAGGATCATAGGTAAGTAGAGGACTTTCTTTTTACCGATTGATCATTCGTACCACTTGATTTTACCATGCTCAAATATCATTTTAAGAATTACACACCAAGGATGGCAATGACCAGATGATATTTGTTGAATACTGACTCTGTTTCAGTCACTGTTAACTGGTGTCTGACTCTAAGATCCCATTTAATCTTCACAATGGCTTATGTAAAACTCTATTTTACTAAAGGAAAACAGTCTCAGGTAATATCAGCCACTCATCCATGTTGACACAGCCGATAAATGGCAACGCGGGGAACTGAATGCAGTTCTTTCTGATTTCCAAAACCACAGATTATATTGTGTTGACTTCAAGTCATTGCAAAGGAACCAGATTTATAAGACGGGAGCTTTGGGACTACTTTTTAAGAACCTGAAGGAATATTGTGAAATTCATCACATGGTTCACACCAACAACTCAATGCATCTCTCTCCATCCGTGGCCCTTTGTTAGAAGCTGTTTCACATACCTCACACCTTTGCAGAATGTTGAGCCTCCCTGAAGATTTCCCCCGAAGTCCTTCATGGGCACTGGAGTACTCACTCCGAAGGTGGGGAGGAGCCTGCTCTCAGGAGTACTTCTGTAAACCCCTCTTTTCAAATGGAGGATTTTCAGAGTGCCAGTGAATATGAAAATCTAACTTTCTTAAGCACATGAAGTCTTCGTTTATTTAACGATTATCTTTGAATGATCACTCTGAGTCAGGCACTCTACTTAAAAGCTAGAATTGTAGAGGTGAACCAGGTTCTTGTCCTCATAAAATATCGGTCCCAATGAAAAGAGACAGGAAGTGAGCCAACAAGCCCGCAAATAAGCAGAACACAGGATAGTTAACTATATGGAAGAAAATTAAGGTGGTCTAGCATGGTGCACACCTGTAATTCCAGCACTTCAGAAGACTGAGGCAAGAGAATCTGAGTACTGCCTGGGTAATTTAGTCAGACCCTGTCCACAATAAAAGAATAAAAAAAGGCTGAGGATGTAGCTCAGTGAGAAGGCCCTGGGTTCAATTCCTAGTATCAGAAAAAAAGAAAGAATGAAGACCAGGAAAAGAGAAAGTTAAACTGTTGTAACAGAGTGACTATTAGTTGGCTACTTTAGCATCAGTCATCAGGAAAGGCTTTTCTGGGGGACACGATATTTAACCTGGATGACAAGAATGACACAGAAGCTCTAACAGCTACTGTCCTTCAAAACAAACTCAAGCTCCTTCTGTATACTTCAGTACACATCCCAATTTCCATTTTAAGTTCCTATTCATTTATAATAGGAATTTGTAAATCCAGAATTTAGAGCTGTGAAGGCCCTAGAGGTCTTAGTCTCATGCCATCATTTTAGAGATGAGGAAATAAAGATCAAGGAAAGTGAAGAGAGCAGGTCACACAGCTATTTAGTGACCATATTCATGGCTCTCAGACCATGCATCTTCCACTAACCCTGCTTATCTTTCCAGTGTCCTTCTCCTCCCTGCACTGCTGAGCCTGGTGCCTGCCTCCCTGGAGCCACAAACATTATAAATCCTTTTGAATTACAAGGACCGAAACTACTGGAATGATATTAGGAATCTTGAGAATGATACCCTGAGACCAGAGAAATGGTAGAAGAAAAGATACAACACCCCCACCACCACCACCACAGTGCAGTTTCTCCACATCCTGCCTGGCTCTTACCTCTCCTCTCTGCCCACAAGTGACTCCTAAAGAAGCTTCTTAATATGGGAGCTGCATAGACTCAATGGACACTAGGAAACATCTCTTTTCAGAAATGTTCTCCAGCTTAACCAAGTTGATATGAAAATTTTCTATTCTATAATGTCACTCCTCCAAAAATGCCTTACAAAATGATTAACCACAGAATTTCTTTAAATAGCAAGTTCCTTCAGTGCATTTAAAATATGATCTATAAAAATTCAATCTACATAAAGATTTTATTCCCTCTTCAAAAAAAAAAAACAGCCATTGTATCAAGGGCAATAGCATAAACATAGACTCTCAATAGTTGATTTTAGACTCAGTATGTAATGGTTCTGATTCATTCCACAAGTATTTATTGAATTGCTCTATGAAATACACACTTCCAGGTTGCTGAGAAGGCACAATGATAGGAAGACAGACACAGCTTCTTCCCTTTGGGAGCATGCATGCACGCATCTCTTAATGCAAGGCAGGTTATGAGAGCTGCAAAGGAAATACGGACCAAAGCTACAGAGGACAAAGGAAAGAGACATTATATTGAAATCAAGGATCTGGGGAGGAGGCACCAACATTTTAACTGCACTTCAAAGGATCGTTTCTGTAAATATACAATGCATTCTAGGAAATGAAAGCCTCATGACATGTACAGAGGGCAGGACACACAAGGGCACATTCTCAGGACAGAATGGAGTCCAGTGTAGGAAACCACAAAGAAGAGAAGACAGGCCCTGGAAGGTATACCAGAGCCTTTCATGCAAGAATGAACAAAGTGTAGAATGCAACTCATAAACCACAGAAACCTTGAGGGAGTTCTGGGCAGGGAAAGAATGTACATTCGTGTTTTAGGAGCTTATTCGGGAGCTACAGATGGGCAGACCTGAGTGGATAAAGACAGGCGTCAGGGACAGAGCCCCATTTAAAAAGTCATTCCATGGTTCTTGTACCATGTTTGAAATAAATAAATCAGAAATAAATTTGGGAACTAAAACAAAGGTGAAATTGTTGAGGTGATAAATCTAGATCCACAGAGTGCATCTAGTTCTCGGTAGAGGTAGAGCCCACACCTCATAGCTCAGCCTAGAGAAGTTAGCAGGACGGTAAGTGGCATCTCTTATAGATAGTGGTGAGAAGCCTCCTGCTTGAGACAGTAATCATGAGACCACTGCGTAAGAGCTACCCTAGCTGGATGTCTTTTGATCTACATATGAAGTCTCAGTTATTAATAACTCCTCTTCTGGAGATACGCAGAAGTGCCTGTTATACATGAGGGGCCAGAACACTTGTGAAATTATAATGTCTCCACAGCAGCAGTGAAAAGCAGCTTGATTGGGGTGGAGAGCAGGAGCTTGGAGAACAACCATTTATGAACAAATGATAACTCAGAGGAGGGAGGATAACTTTAATCAAGAACATCAGGCACAATGAAAGCCTTATGACTGTGCCTGATGATAGCAATTACATGACAGACTGAGGTTTTTCCATATGAAGGATCTGGTCCCAGGGTATGCTAACCTGGACCACGCATGCCTAGTTCACAGGTAAACAGTCACACAACTAGCTATCCAGGGCTGTATGTGACAAGATTGCGAATTTAAGGAAGTTTTCCTCTGGCCTCTTTTCTTGGCTACTCTCTCTAGAAACATATAGCTTAGAGCTGTAGTTTGGATCTTGAATAGCCCCCAAAAGTCCATGTACTGAAGATTTGGTCCTAGCCTATGGCACTACTGGGAAGTGGTAGAATTTTTAGGAGGTGGGGCCTAGAGCGGGAAGTTTAGATATTAGGGTCATGACTTGAAGGAGACATGGAACACTAGGCCCTTTCTCTCTCTCTCTCTCTTTGTTTCCTGACAAGAAGGTGAAACGATCTCCTCAGTCATATGCTCCTTATCACAGGCCCAAAGAAACATGGCTAAGTGACACAAAAAGAAACCTCTTCTTCTGTGAGCCAAAATAAGTCCTCCCTCTTTAGAAGTTGATTTATCTCAGGGTTTTTGTCATAGTAACAAAAAGCTGATTAATATGTTGTTTCCTCTATAGTCAGAACCACACTGACACTGTGAAGCCTGCTCACAGCCAACTGGCCCATCTATAGAACTTCCCTTAAATCACTATCCAGTGTGTTTCTCATGGAATACGAATATCCTGAACAAAGGGTCTTGTTGTAAAATAATGCAAGGAAATGCCATATTAGATCAAATAAAAGCTGATTCTTTGCTCTAAGATACTTAACATTAATACAGTCTGAGAGTCTCCTAGAATGAGCAACAATAGATAGCATTTCCCAATATTATTTATCTGCAAAACCATTTTTTTTTCAGCAAAGTGTCTCAAGGAACAACAGCCCAGAAGAACATACCTGAGAAAAATCAGTCACGGCTTGATTCTCTGTAACATGTATGTTTGAGGATCAGCAATAAGAACTAAAGTTAATATTTAGTTTCTCTTCACTGTGTGTCAGGTCAAGTACTTTTTCAGGTAGTAATATATTCAATCCTCATGCCTGTGATATGGATATTATTCTATTTTCATAGGTGAGGAAACCAAGGCACTGAGTTGTTAAAAGATTTTCCCAAGGTCATAAACAGACAAGTTGTTGAATAGAGCAGTCTGACAGCCACAGAAATCGATGTCTCATGGTAGAATGCCAAATACTGTGATCAGCTGGCAGTGGCCAAGATTGTGACCAAAGCCTTGGGTGGCAACTCTTTAGACATTCTAGTAAGTCTCAACCTGTCTGCCCATGAACAAGGCTTTTTGGGTATACCCAGATACTAATTAGAACAGAGCTCCTGAGTTGTACCACCAAACTGATTTCTTTACCAAATTATGTCACATTGCACAAATAAAACTTTTCATTTAAAAAAGTCTTGATCCATATTGTTACCTTCAAAAAGGTTGCTTACATTAACAGATATGCACATGTAAAATTGATTTAATCACATGAGTATTAACTGTTCTTTTCCAATAACTAATACATTTAGTAGTATAGTCATTTTAGCTATGTTATGTGTATATATGAATATTACAACCATTGTCAAATTCCTATCATCTTGTTTTGTAAACCTATACTGGTATGTTTGTTGTTGTTGTTCGTCTCTTTTGTTTTTTGTTTTTTTTTCCTGTATCTTTTTTCTCTTAAAAAAAATAAAAACAAAAAAACAAAGTCCTGATCCAGACTGCCATGCAATTACCCATAATAAATGGAACTCATTAATAAGACAACTTTTCGGTTAACCAAAGTGGCAAGAAAATGAAGGCACAACTTGAGACCAACTTCTCCAGTGCTTTAAAAGTCTTGACCTCTTTCTCCCTAGGTACAGTGATGAAAACCAAAGGACTTATTTTTCCTGTAATGTATCCCAAAATTTCATATACATTCCCTTCTACTTTGCTCAAGAATTGTGAAAGACATGTCCTACCCTCTCCCACTTCCTCTCCTTGTTCAGAAGAATTATCACCAGTTTCGGGTGCATCTGGTAGCCATCTTCACTGAAGGACAAATTTCTCCCCTCAAAAGTGACATTGATCAGATACCTGAAAAGATAAAATAAAAATAAGATTAATCACATGAAGGAAGTATACTAAGACCAAGAAAGGTAGATAGAGAAAGGTAATGGAGACAAACCAGTGGAAAGGCAGACAAATGCTATTAGAAAATGTAGTATTTCTTGAACTCTCATTTGATTATATAAGAAAACTATTCATGTTTTTAACCTAATAAAAATAGAGGAAATAATATAATTTAAAACAGAAGTACTTGGTTTGAGTCCACAGCTATGACTTTGAGTGAATTATTTAGCCTTCTCAACTTCAGGGTTTCTCCTTCTCTGCAGAAAGTGGAGTAAGAAAAGAACCTGACTTCACTAGGCTTAATAGGATAATAGGTTAAACACTTCCTGCAAGGCCTGGTGCACAGTAAACCCTCATTAAGTGTTAACAATTAATATTCAAAAAAGGAGATGAAATACAGGGGCAGAGTAGATAAGAAAAGGAAGTGGGTGGGAACTAAGACAAATTTCTGCTAAGAAGGTGGATAGTGGGAGCAAGGATTTCTCTCCTTCCAGGCATGCACATATTTTTTAAACTCTTACTAATGCCTTGCACAACCTATATTCCTAAGAGTCATGAAGTGAGTCCACTAGGCAGGAATCAGGTGCCACAGACACATCTGAAAACAAGCATTATTGCATTATGTACAGTGAATAGAAAGTACCCTTGGAAGAGATGGAGACATTGCATAAAGTGTTGTAGGGACAGGAGCATAAACTAGCAGAAACTTTGGAGGTAACCAAAATCAGAACAACAAACTTATCTTCTTCCTAGACACCTACATCCTTCTCTCCCTTGCTGGCTGCTGTGATGAGCAGCTCTGTCACTGGGAATCCCCATAGGTATGCTCGTTACAACTGCATCAGTACAACTGGCCTGAAGGTAATTAATGTCCCTTTACCATAATGGCTCAAGGAATCAATACTGATTAGTTCTGTGTTCTGTGTTCACAAAACATACTCTTTCAGATCTTTGGGCCCAGTACTGCTTGTAATATGTGCTTCTACTAAACAGCAAAGAGGCATCTTACGATAGTAGCAGAGGAAGCAATTTTAAGGTCCCTCTTTTAACTCTTCTCATTCAGAGAGACTTGGAGACTCCGAGTATTCCAAGGAGCAATGTGGCTAGAATGCACCTCGTTTTGGCAATAATAAAGATGGCAGCATGAATCCAACCCTCGTAGATCCTGTCTCACTCCTAGAATTGTCTGGGATTCTTAGATCTGTCATTCCCTGGCCTTGTGTAGGTTCACAAATGTAATCAAGGGCAAAGATGACCCCAAAAGAGCAGATATTCATAGAATTGTAGATCTGAAAGAGACATTTATAATCAGCTAGCCCATCACTTCTTACAGTTGACATTCCCCTGCATAACATCACAAAACTGGTCCCCTCGGTTCATGTTGAATACGTCCATGCTGGGGATGTTTATCCCAGCACCCTCCACCCTCAAGGTAAAACCATCTCATGGTTGGCCATTCCATCTTACCTAAAGCTGAAATCTGCTTCATTTCAACCCTATAATACTTATTTTCTCCTTAGATATTATACAGTCTTAGTTCAATCCTTCTTTCACATGAGAGTTTTTCAAATATTTAAAGACATTTATCATGCATCCTTTATAAAACAAATTTTAATCTTTAATGAACCCTTAAACCCAGTTTGATGAATGAGGAAACAAGCATAGAGAGATTAAATTATTTGTCCAAAGTGGCATTACTAACTAGAAGCAGAAACAGCATTTTAAATAAATTTCCAGCCCCATGTCTTTTCTACCACACCATCGTGCTTCTCATATGCAGCATAAGGTCAATACTTTCTGTTTCTTCATATATTTGTCCTACACCATGGCTTTAAGTTCATTCTTCTCTCTGGACACTTCCAGTCAAGTAAGTGGAGTTTCCCTGATCCAGCTTAAGACTCCCCTAGCACCTTCTTCTTTCCTCCTGCTGCTTCAGCTCTTAGTTCAATGCTGCTTGCCCAAGCCCACCACTAGTTTGAAGATAATATTCAGGTTTTCTGTAGTTTTCAACAACTCTAACATCCAGCCAAAGCCCTGTAGATTTCATTCTAAGGGATATTGTTACAAAACCACAAGACAGACTATTTTAAACTAAGCAACTAGAATTTAAGCACCCATCATTAACTTGGAAAATATGTTATTACTAGGACAATACTGGGCTATTTGGAATGGTTTCTGAAAGTCTTCAAAAAAAAAAAAAGATTATAAGACAGACAAAATAATTTAGTCCCCCAGCTCTTTTTTAAATAAAGGAAGAAAAGAAATAAGGGAGGGAATAAAGAGAGAGACAGTGAGGGCAGAAGAGAAGGAAAGAAGGAAAGGGGGAAAATAAATTACCTGGTTTAAGCACCATCTTTTCACCAGATATGGCTCTGAATAATTCCTACTTTATCTAAAATACCATTAAAAATATTTAAAGAAAGTGTCCGTTTCAGAAAGCAATTATAAAAGGGAACTTTCAGAAATGATTCTATTCATAAGTAGCGTGAATGGAATAAGTACACAGGCTCTCAAGATGACTCCTTTAAAGAGGACAGCATTAAAGTGGGTATGGAAGTTGAAATTTTAAACTTTCAAGAAATAAATCATACTCCTGGGCAATGTCATTGGCCTACAGTTAAATTTCTCTAGTTATTCTTGCCCCATATCCTCCTGCTTTTCCTTAGAAATTGTTCTCTTTCCGTTCTCTGCAAGTTAATTTTATCTACCACAGCACTTCTTCAATATTTTTTACTTTTCAAAAATTTTGTGACAGTCTACAAAATATTCTTCTCCAAAGTATCTTTTAATCATTTATGTCCTTCAGCAGCATATAGATTAATCATTCACATTGTGTTTTTCTGAGTAATTCTCTGTGATATGACACATTTAGCTATTGGTGAGAAGCCTGCAAATGTATGTGAGTCCTAAGCAAGGATGATATATTCTAACAACTGCTTGATTTGTCTCCCAAATGCAGTCTGACCTCTAAGAAACCTGATGGCTTTTCTCATAAAGTTCTCATATTGCACAGAACCTCATATTACTAGAGCTAGAAGAAAAATTAGAAATTATTCATTGAGAACCCTTATTGTAGTGAACAGAAAACAGGTACCCAGATGCTAAGTATTTTTCCTAGGTGAAGACTGGAACTCAAGTCCTCTGATTCTCAGTTCAGCATCTTTTCATGAGGTCAGTAACTGAAGCAGTTTCACAAAGCACCCGGTATGCAGTTTAGTTTTCTTATGTCCCATGTCATTGCCTGGACTACATAGGCCCCTAATATAGCCTGAGTAAAATAAAACCTATCTCATTTCCTGTTTGTCTCCTTATTGAGAAAGAACTTCAGAATCCTGATGGGCTCAGAGCCAACACATTTGCTTTATATAGCTAAAGTCACACTCTAGTGGGTTTAATGGGGTCAAGCTAAGGTTAACAAGCCCTGTGCCTCTTTGACTTTGCCCATGCCACGCAAAGCTCATCTGCTGCACCATGTTGACAGCCAAAGCAGTGATTTAACAGTGTGCCCCAGGTGGGAGGCACCTGGAGGAGCTCTGCCAGAATTTCCTCAATAAACCAGGAGTCGTGGCTCTACACTGCTTCTCTGCCCTCCACACATTTACGAAGCATTAGAGTTTTAAAAATTAATGTCCACTAAGGAGTTAGTACAAGAGATATAGCATCTGACTTCATCCGATCCTTTCATTAAAGCCTAGAAGAGCTTTGCATCTTTACCAAGATCAGATAATGAGGGGGAACAAAGTCCAGATGTCTTCAACCCATCCATTCTTCTCTCACCATCATGTCTTAAAAATGGTGGCATTTTTTTCATGCTCTTATTTCAATTCTCTAGCTATTTAAAAAAAAAAAAAGTGAAAAGGGAGCATAGCTCCAGGTAGTGGACTTGAATTCTTGACCCCTTGCTTACAATTTTGTAGTTATGAGAATCTCTAACTCTACAAGTTTGTATGTTTTTTACCTTTTAAAGCCTTCCACTTCCTCATGGATTAAGCAGACTGGTCCTTAACACCTCATTTGCCTGATACGGGAAGATACAGGTATGTCCTTTGACATACTTTTGGAACTCTGCATTTCTGTTTTTCTTTTAAACTAATTTTTATTGTGTATATTTAAGATATACAACACGATGTTATGAGGTATATATAAACATAAAAAGATCACGATAGTGCATCAGGTTAGTGCCATCACCTCTCACTTCATCTGATTGACACTGCGCTTATGACATTATTAAATTCTGTTATCTGATGGTAAGACCACATGTCTTTTGAAGTCTTACAAAGGATTAGAATGTAGTAGTTGGAACTTACTATTACTTATCCACAATTTCTCTAAAAAGAATAGAAAAACTTTTTCAGGATTAGAAAGAGTGGGCTTTAAAATTTTTCACAAGCTACCTAATTAGGGACCAATATTGAAGAAAAGAAGCAAAGATAGTTATAAATTTGATGGTCAATGATATGGTTTAGATAGACCAAATAGAAATTTCTGATTTTTTCTTAATTTAGAAATTCATTACTATCAGAATTAATTCAAAAATTTCAACCTAATGTAGTGTGGTCAATGTGGAAGGCCATGACCAGTGAGTGACTGTCTTCTGAGCTTACTGATGAATTCTTCTGGGTTCAAATCTAGGAGATTGCTCACATTGGTAACATAATCTACATTCAAATGAATAAAGATATCTAGACTCAACATGCTGGTAGAAAGGAAACAAGGGCAAACAGAAAACAATTAAGCAAGGAGGAAAGAAACTGTCTATGCTACACACAACAGCCACCACGGGCAATGCAGTGAGGTTTTTAAGAGCAAGGATGCTGTGATCTGTGACCTCTGCTCAAATCCTGGCTCTGACAGATCCTAAAGCGGATGGCAAGTTTTCCATGGTGCATGAATTATTTAATCTTGTCAACAATGGACTCTAAGGAAAAGAAACATGAAGAGATTTTAAACATGTTTTTGCAATATCATGTCATACTGAACCATGCCTTGGACAAAATAATTAGAAATACCAGTTTCTAAAACTGTTCTTTTCTCTTATTTAGGCAAAATAATACCTACAAAGGAAGCTTGGAGAAAACTAATTTAAAGGTTAGACCATAATTTTAATTTATAATTACTTGAGACTGGGTAAAAATAGTTTTTCTTCCAATAAATTGAACACTTTGTCTGAAAATGGTGTTTATATCATTAATTTATCTTGCAAGTCATTCAAATTACAAATAGTTCAAGTTTGGGATAGTCTGTATCTAATTTATTTAAACTCTAAATTATTGGTATTGACTTAATGAGATATTAAAGTATTTTAATATACTGATAAAAGTTTAATACATTTCTTCCCTCCTACTGGTGGTGAGGAATATGCTTTAGTTGCTTAGTAGTTTGGGCTGAGTTGTATTCATTTGACAGGTAAGTGGCAATGTGTCACTTCACCACCTAGTACAAAGATAATGTCTTTCAGACTCCTAGACCTAACAATGAAAACTTTCCAAGTGCTAGTACTTGCCTTTGGTTTCACAACTCAACACTATGAATTAATTTTATTTAAAATGAAAGAAAATAGAGGAAGACTGTTGAGACTCACTCAGTGATCTCTGTTTGGATATAAAAAGGTGGAACACATTAACTGTCCTCCAGAAAGATGTCATTTCTGACCAGTCATCAAATCAGCAAGAATTCTGAGTGGCTCTGCCACCAGCTGTGATGGCCTCTTATCTGCATGTCTGTGGCTTTTCATCCTGTTCAGTCAATGTGACAAGCAAGCAAGCCATGGCCAGCACACAGTTTTCTGGACTACCTGTGGGTCCATCCGGGAGCAAACCCAGGAACCATTCTCTTTGGTAAGATATCCTATAATTGAATGAATAAAAAAGACTACACAATGCCCCCAAGTTCTTAATGGTGAGAGATTATTAGAAAGAAAACAAAAAGGAGAAACAGAATAAGTAAAGAGAAGAGGGAAAGAATATAGAGTATATTACACACATATCCCCACACTATGGGAGATGATGTGACGTGATTTTTCAGAACCAGGACACCATCTTCACTTGACCTCTGATCAGATTCTGGCTCCCCTAGTTCCAAGTTATTTTGCAAGTCTTTTTTTTTCCTCTCAGTTTCTTTAATACACACACACACACACACAATGTACATAGGAACAGTACCTATGGGAAAAAGAACTTCCTTACACAGAATGAGAATTATGTATTAGCTGCTGTTACTGTTGTTACTATTGCCTTTAAAAATGACACCTAGATGTCAAAGAACATTAGTGTGTGCAGGGACTGTTGGATTATGGTCTAACCTTTCACATTTAGAGATGAACACAAAGAGGCCTAGAACATACTGCCATACTTCGGCCTGTTAAATTCAGAGTCTGGGTCTTGCCAGTTATCAGATTTTTGCCTTTTCACAATACTACCGGTCAGCACATTTCTTCTCTTTCCTACAATATCCCAAACTATTAAGGCTCAGAATTGCTTTTCCCTACTATAATTAGTTGACCCTCGGAGTTTGTTTATTTGTTTGTTTGTTTTGCAGTAGGGAATCATTTAATCATGCTACTTCGATATAAAGTTCACTTTCTGAGAGAGGCAAAAGATGAGTTCATATTTCTGTAACTTTAGTCTAAAGTAAATGACTCTCAGGATGCCCCTAGTCTGATCTCCTGATCCCTGCTTTGAGAACTATGTAATTCTCTTGGAAGTCCTTTCACAGAAGGCACAGTCCTGCTTCTGTGAAGGAACAACACTTCCTTAATGAACTAGCAGAGACTTCAGCCATAAAAAAGGAGTTTGTTCCATTCTCAGGCCCCCAAACTTTTGTCATTTCTGCTTTGTGTGAGACCCGCTAAAGTAAAGTCCTATGGGAACTCAGGCTTCCTAGAGTTCATCAGAAAGGCGGGACTTCCCAATAGAAATGAACTAGGTAATTCTTCTACATAATGTTAATGCCACTGGATTTGTTTTCCTTTTAGCTCATATTTTCATGCTATGAATTCAAATGATTTTCTTTTTCAAAACTCTTGAAAGAAATCCCCTTCCTCTTCCACACATGAAGTGCTCATTGGAATGTAACCTAGTGTATGCTGTCAAAATGAAGCAGTGGAACCTTCCTGGAGAAAATGCTAAGACAAGTAAAAGGCCTGCTGATCATTTAGTACATTGCTCTTTATTCTTCACGCCTACTACTAATTTAAAGGCAAAGCCTTGCCTTCCTACCATGGTAGCTCTGAAACTATGCCCAAACCAACCAAGTAACAACTGTCAAACATTTCTCTAGGACATTCCACTTTGAGAGAAATCTCTCTCTTCCTGTTAACTTCCAAACATACTGAAAGAAACCCTGGATCTGTGTATGGTTGGTCATGGATACAAAGTGACCTGGCAATGATGTCAAAGAAGATAATGTGGATGTTCTCTCATTCTTTTGACCTTCTTTGATTTGTTCTTCCCTCTTCAAGAGCCTATTTTCACTCTTGCCTACACTTTAGAACAACATGTTGGAAACATCAAAATCCCTACCTTCTCTGCAGTTACCATAAGCTTAATCTCACAATTCCTTCTACAGCTCCACTGATGACAAGGGTAGGTGAATGGATTCATGATGAATTAGGGCTTCAGTTACAGAGACTGGGATAGACACTATCAAGAACTATCACTCATGAGAAAAGGGGGTTATAATTTAGCCTTCCAGTCACGATTGACGGAGTTCCTCAGGTACGGATCCCTAGAAGAAATTAAGTTGCATGGAGAGGGAAACAGAGTTAAAGGAGGGAGAAATTTCAAGAGTATGGGAAGATTTCCAACAGATGGAGGACTCCAGATGCCATTGTAAAGGTTTTGTTTTTAGGGGAAATGGTGACCCCATAATTACATCATCCTAAAGCTGTAAGACAGAGAAGGTGGTAGATGCTGTTAAAGCATTCCAGAATACATCTCTGACTTTAGGAAACCTAATCACAGGGGTTTGAGGTATACTTTAGTGATAAAGCATCTAGCATACAGGAGAGGTCCTGGATCTTATCCTCAGTACTGCAAAACAAAACAACTAGTCATGAACCTCCTCTGCCGTGTGAAAAAAAAAAATCTTTCACATGAAAATGATTTCTCAAGTCTAGGATCTAAGGAAAGAAAGAGCAATTAAAGAGATGCAAAGTAGAATATAAGGTAGAAGCGAAAGAAGTGCTAGTTAGCAGAAGAGTTTGGTAAAGTGGTTTCCGCAGAAGACTTTATAGAATAGCTGTCGTCACCACAGTCTAGGGAGATGCACTATCCCTAAAAGTAGGGTCGATTTCTAAAAAGAGTTCAAGAAACTTACACTGGTTGGTAGTAAAAGGAATACCCAGAATCTAAAAATGGCAAGACCTTGTGTATATCTAAGCCAGGAGAATGCACTAACATGAAAACCCTAATGCAAAGGCACTGGTCAAATGCTGAGTCAAACCTGCATTTCATATTTCTGAAAGTATTGTTCTGACACACTGTGCATTATGGAACTCTTTCTCAGTCAGAATTTAGCAGTAAGGGGCAGATCAAACTTATTTTTTCACTTACTCAAAGACATCCATTGATCTTTCCCAATATTCTAAAATGGGTTGACACTTGAGTCATAGTTTCAAGCAAAACAAGGATAAGAGTTTATCTCAACCAAACCCTACGTCCTGCTTGCTCCACACTCAAGAGGACAGCACCATGGACCCCAACTGCATCTTCACAGGGAGGCAGGAAGAAACATGTAATCATCTCTCCCTGCTGTACTGTGTGGGGGCTAGAACTCTGCTGTTCCTTCTTTGTCAGGGGATCCTAGCTTTTTCTCTCTCTCTGTAGGTTGATGTTTCCATGGAAACATGCTCTTTAATGCTTCTGAAATCACCGTGCATTTATACCATTAACACTTTGTTGACCAGGTCAGGTTACAAAAAGATTCTAAAACCCCTCTGAAAAGTAGTTCCATTTTCTACCCCTTCTTTTTTTTTTGCAGCACCGGGGATCAAACTCACAGCCTCGCGTCTGCCAGGGCAGGTGCTTAAGCCACTGAGCCAAACTCCCGGCCCTGGTTTTTTGAGGCAGGGTCGCACTATGTAGCTCAGGCCGGCCTTGCACCGCATTGTAGCCCAAGCCGGCCTCTTTCTACCCCTTCTTACTACAATTTTTTTCAAAAAGTAACTGATACCAGACACCCTTATTTCTTTAGTACACATCAGTCTTTAGCCCTTGTAATACTGGCCTTTGCTTCTATCCTTCTACCAAAGCTTTTCACAAAAGTCATTAGTAATCAAAGCAAGGTCAACAATAACAACAACAAAATTAGTATTCTTTGCTCTATCATCATTCTCCTTGGCATTATATAGCATCAACCAATTGACACTCCCAGATTCTTAGCAGCTCCTCTTTCATTTGCATATTCATTGATTATAGGAGGATAATATCTTGGCTCCCACATGCATCTCAGGCCAGCCTTCCCTCCTTCTCTGTTTATTTTCACTTGCTACTCCCTGATCTAAGGGCAACTCAAGACTCAGTTTTGAGCCAGTGTGGTCTCACACTGAGCTGATTTCAGCTGTAGCATCAATAATCACCCCCACACCAAGGCATCTAAACTCTCTATCACAGTCATGCCTCTTTCCTGACCTTTAGTTCAATATTTCTGATTGGACTATTACACATAAGTGCTTTGATTATCAAGTCAAACTTAACAGGACCAAATCCAAGACAGCTTCTTCTTTCTTACGGCAATGAGACCCCAGCTCTTACAGATTTAAAATTCTGGTACAGCTTTGAAGTCTCTCTGTCATCATTTCATCTTTATCACATGGAGGAAGGGAATAAGTTGGCTGCTGTTAGGAACTGCATTCCCAGAACCAATCAAACCAGTCAAAAAGTCAACCATAGTTTAGTATATGTATAAAATACACAGACTGACATTATCTTTCCTTTTCAACACACAGTTTCAGAGTTATGTCTCCCCAAGGTAAATGAATCTCAAAACTTTCTAACATGTAAGTTAGAAATTTCTGCTCTGGCTACTCAATTTAAAAAAAAAATCTGTCTACTCAATGAATAATAGCATTTATTGAACACATCACAGGATCTCTTTTGGATGCTTTACATTATTTCAAATTCATAAATGTTATAAAATAATATCAAATGTTATATGCAATTATATAATAGCTATACTATAATGAAGCCCTATAGATGTTGGTGTTGGGAGTTGAGCCCATCCACTTTGGAGTGATTCTGAAACTCATGTCCCTTCCATAGCCTCACACTAAAATTCACAGTGTTAAGAGAAGCAATAGTCAGAAGAAAACAAAATGCATAATACACAAACTTCTAACATGTTAGAACTAAAATCCAAACCTAGGCCTGAATGTCTCTAAAATCTGGGAGAGCCTAGGAAACACTACTAACTACCAAACAAAAGTCCGTCAGTTGCTTTTAATTGTCCCTCAGGTAGCACTACAAAAAAAAAATCTGCAGGGAAGAGAACAAAACGCATAGGTTCTCTATAGCCCTAAGAAAAACTGGAGGCACATTGCTGGTCAGGAGTTATGTTCATAGAATAATAAGAGAACTCCTTTCTCTAGGGGCTGTCAATCTGTCATATTTCACAAGTACTAACCCCCCAAAAATGAAGAAATGGCATTAATTTGCCTTGTAAGAAAACGGAAGAAAAACCACAAAGCAGTAAGCCTTACTGGACTTATAGGAGAATTAATTCTCAGATCACGCTCTAGGAGGAAGTCAGTTATGAAGTCTAGGACTATGTTCTTGGAGTCCTTGTTAGAGACAGACAAAAAGAACTAGAATATTTATTTGGCTCAGTTAAGATTGGAAAAAGTTGATCTTGGTTTGGTACAAAATGTCCAAGTTCTTTCTGTACATAAAAAAAATACAACATTAAAGTATTTTGGGAGCTGTAATCAACTTTCAGTTACTTTCAATAAGGGAGGTGGAAACATACTTCTCATCTGGACAGTCAGCTACATAGATAGTTTTTTAGCACTTAATCCTTCCTGATCTCCCTATAGATCTGTACTGTCAAATACCTGTTTCCCTTGGAAATGCTTTTGTCCTAAGCGTTATCATGAAGCATTATCTTGATTCTTCTTCATCTGTGACTGCGTCTTCTTTACCCCTTCTGCAGTTTGTTTTGTGTATTTTTTTGTTTGTTATTTATCTACTTGTTTATATTTAGGAAATCCAGTGCATGTTAGCATACAGGTGTCAGCTGTTCTCATGGAGCCCACTCTTCTATGTGACAACCCCAGTCTATACCTCTGGTTCTGACTCCATCTCATCTCCCATTGCCAGCTATTTCCACTTGCATTTTGCCTATTAAAAACTTGGAATAGTGGAAATGGAGCTGCTTTATCTTCCCTTTCAAAGTGGCTGACTTTCAATTTCCTGTTTCTCAGCAATCCAATGCTTACTAAGCTCTTAGAAGGGTGCCTGGCACTTACAAATACTACCTAGCCTTGTTCTTTTAGTCCTGAAACTTCTAGGTAACTCTGATATCATACTTTTCATTTTTCCCCATTCCAGATCAGTTCCATAAAACCTTCCTTTCTTTGCAGAATAATTTTTGCATTTGCTCCTTTCTACTTCCCTCCTACCAGGCTTTATCATGTCTTACCCAGATACCTGCATTAGCTCCTATTTGGGCCCTCTGCATTGGATCATGCCCCAGTACACTCCCATTTAACCTTACTGTGAGGCTTAGCATTATGTCGAGTACTGTTTCAACATCTCCAATGGTTCCCCACCAGCTAGAGTAAAAGTCATCCCTTGAGCAAGGTCCAACACATCCTGACCCCATCTACGCATTTTAAATTCTCACATCTTTATGTAAACCTTAGCTAAAGCTAAGTGGCTTCTTCACTGGCCCCTAAATATCACTTATACTTTCCTGTCTCTTTTTCATTTTCTCTCAGTGGAGTGTGGTCCAGACTTTGCTCATGGGCTCAGATCAAATCCTACCATTTCTTGCTACTCTCCTGACAGTCCAGGCCCTTTTCTCTCTGTGTCCTCTATCGACTGCAGTCCACATGTCAGCATTTTACCTGTCACTAACTTCACCTGTTTTGCTCCTTTTTGTCATTTAATTTTTCACATGTCTCTGCCTTGTCTTCTATAATAGACAATGTACTATTTAAAGGTAAGAGTCAAATCTTGTCCTACTACCCCTTGTAGCTTTCTTTGGTAAGTATTCAGTAAATAATTATTGACTTGTTTTGAGCTTCTAGGAGACTAGTCTAGAAATCATCCTGTGCTGCTTCCCACCTCTGCACTCATCAGCTCCCCCCCCACACACATTGAATATTGATTTCCTGTGGGAAGAAGTGCCTTCCCCAATTATTGATTTACAAACTTACTAATTCAAAAAATACATACCCATAATCTGTCTTTTCTAAAAACAATGAACCAAAACGCTGGACTGACTTCATTCTTGGTCAGACCCTTTTTAAAAATCTCTCCCTTTCAGTGTTTTCCTCACTAAATTGTGCTCTGAAGATCAGATAACTTGTCCAAATCCCTGTCCTAGCCACGGGGTCAGAGACCCTTAGAGAAAGCTGACACCAAAGGGAGCACAACCAATGATCAATGGGTAAATAAAATAATTTCTATTGCTGAAATATTTTATCCCATAAGGAAGAAAAAGAAATAAATATTGATTTTGTAGCTGTTGACAATTTCTTTTTTTCTTTGCAGTTTAGAAAATCAAAGTACTGGAGGTACTTAATAGTTGAATATTCTTTCCCGATGTAAATCTGTTTATTAGCTTGGGAATGGAAAGAAATAACACACATTTGCACTAAAAGAGATAATCTTTTACAAAAGGAATTAGTGAAACAAAGGGACAGTTTATCTATTTGTTTTCTAGTATTTTTTCAATTTTTTAGAAAAATAAAAATATCTTCAGAAATATAAAAATATTTCTCTCGATCTTCACATAGTCCAGTGCACATAACTGTAAAACTCCCTCAACCCCTTCCATTCCCCACCTTCTACACACACCACAGCAAGAGGTGGTGAACAGTTGATATTCATGCCCAGAATCTTCTTAACATTTGTCCCAACCCTTGATAATACAAGATGTCAGTGTCTACCGATATGTTTATGGATTCATGCAAATAATACATAAAATGAATATTTTATGGAAGATGGAAAAATAAAAGTTGAGGATAGTTCAGGTTCTACTTTGTAGGTAGTGTCAAGACATGCAGTAGTGGTCCAGGTAGAAATCAAAAAGGTATTGTTAATAAGTCTCTCTGAACCTCAATAAAGACTTAATTCCTGTAAAAACAGAGAGGAGTTAATTTGATTAATGCTTGCCTGAATTCCCTCAAATTCTTGGGTTTCCTAGCACAGTCAAGAAAAATTGAGCAATTGAGTCAATTTCCTTCCTTTTATTTTTTACCAGTCACTACCAGGTTTCTCTGATTATATGAAGTTAAAAGCACATTCAATATGATTGGGGAAAGGTAGCAAAAGGACTTGAAGAAATGCAATGCTTGATGTCTTCAATTACAAAAGGGGTTGGGGTGGGTGTATGAGAGATGGAAGTGTGAGAGAACAAGCACACACTGGAGAGAAATGAAGAGATGGAGAGAAGATGAAACAGCATGCAGCATGCTGGATAACATTGCCATGGCAACCACATTCCATGCACTGAGAACTGCCAAAATAAGTCAAGCTCCAAGTAAGTAGGTGTTGGTGGAAAGGGAAGATAAGAGCTCAGCAATGGACAAAAACCATCTAAAGGATGAATAAACCTTGGGAATTTAACTCTTTCTCCCATTTCTTTTTCTCACCACACCCAAAGCTCCAGTTTAGTGGCAGCATTGCTGCTGCCAAATCTAAATCTCATTCACGAAGGTCTCAGCATGGTAGGAATGAGGTTTAAGGAGCCCTCAGCTGAAGCCAAAAGAGAAAAATTATGAGCGAGGTGAATAACTTCTCTATAGTTATTATCTTGCTTCCCCAACTTTTTTTTGGCAATTTGCACAGAAGGAAAATATTTGTTTGCATTTTCAAGATGGCTTAATAAGTAAAAACAACATCAATAAAAGAAAACATCATGTGTTTAAAGAGGAGGATTAAAAAGATAGGTACAAATTTCCTATAGTTGTGGTCTAGGGTGTCCATTAGTGTGACACATATACTTTTAATGTAAGAAAATCCTATTCAAAAATATAGCCAAACTGTCCCTAGAGATAAGTGCTTGGATACATTTCCTGAGACATTTAGAGTTACCCAGCAAATATGAATTAAAGTATATGGACTATAAAGTATATCCTGTACTTTACAGTTCTCCCTTTAGGCCAGTAGGTTATCATATATATGAACCATCAAGATCTTCAGGGGTGGTCTGCCATCATGGTGCTCTCAGTATTGCCATAATCACACATGGCAGAGGGCTTCGCTTGGCAGTTTTAAGGAAGAAATTGAATTGGGTCCTTGACACTTGCCTGAGGAACCTGTTAAGAAGATGAAATTCTGGGCCATGCCTCAAAGACAAGGATTCAATACTTCTGGTATAGGGGCCAAGAACATGCATTTTAAAGGTCTCTGTGTGATTCCTTGTTGACATATATGGAAACCATGAAAAAGCACATGATCCTTCTCTTCCTCTGGTGACTCCACTACCCTCTGCCCTGGCTTTCTTCTTATCGATGACTGGCAGGATAATCACAACAGTCAAAGAGTTGTTCTTGGGCATTCATTGGGCCAGAAAATGTCATTCTGCACTGAAAAATTAGTTTGAGACAAGCCCTGCTCCTCAACAAGGCCAATGTAGATGTGCTTGCTCCCAGGGTTACTCTTCAGTAAATACTGGACCAGAGAGAAAGAGATGAACTAGGTAGAAAAAACATCTAGCTTCCACCAGAGGACCTAGTTAGGAAGTGACAGTAGTTAGGGCCAAAGGTATAATAGCCAGATCCTAAATGAGCAGCAGCCCACTCTTCATCCTCCATTCCATCCACTGAGGAACTTCCCTGCATCATAACCTTACCATGAAAAACATGGCAAACTCAAAGGGCCCATGATACCCCGCAACTCAAACCTCGGTTCCCTTACCTTTCAATAATGCCAACCTCTTTCTAATTTAGACTTATACAACCAGATACTTGAAGAAGCTCTTCCCAAACTAACTAAATAAAGTTTATAAAAAGTGGAACTCACTCAGGTCATCAGGCTTTGTGATGTATCAGGCACTGTGAATACAGAAACAAGCTGTTGCACATTGTAAGCACCCACTCTGTTATAGGGATTTTCCATATGTTACCCAATGTGATTCCAGGTTACAGATGAAAAAACAGAAGCTCATAAAGGTGATTCATGTTGTCAAACACATACATCTAAACTAGACTTTTAAAAAGGTTTATCTGACCCCCAAATTATACTTTCTGAACTCTACCACACTAGTTCTTTTCTATAAACTGCTGTGCAAGCAAAATTAATATTGTACAAAAATTACATTGTTCCTCTTTTTTTCTGTCCCCAAATAGATATCAAAGGCACATAGCATTATTATGGGAAAGAAATGAATACCTTTTTCCAATAAGAGATCAAAACCTTCCCATATTCTGTTTTCCAGAATAGGGAATATGAAGACAATCTTTTCATGAGTGGAGTAAAGGATTATAATTTTCTCTTATCTCTTTGCCTTTCCTTTCAGTCTTCTCTTTCATAAGACTTGAGGCAATGAGCACCTCCTACTTTAGTGGCAACTTACTTGAAGAGTGAAGAGGATTTTAAGTGGTGTCAATAACAAGGAACAAGAAGCTTGCTGTTTTATGGAAAGATGCAAAGGGCTCCCTAAGGTTTCCACTTTGTCTCACTCCATTCACGAAGAAGAGGAAACAGACAGGAAAGAAGCATTTATCAAGAAAACAAAACAATCTGTATTTTGGGAGTGTATTCTAATACTCCCAGAGGAAATCATCAGGAAGGGAAGCCAGTGTGACAGCAATCGCCTCTCACCTGTCCCTTTCTCTCCTCTCTGCCCTTCCCGATACCTGCCCACCACGGACATAGTCTCAGAAACGTAGCATAGAGATAAGTGACCCAATGGAGCATGGTTGAGAAAAGAAAACCCCACCAATATAAGCTTTTAAACACTAGAACAGTTTCACAGGCGAGTGACAACACAAAAGAGGACACAGTAAGGGGGTGGAGTTTATGACTTCACCAGGGGGAGCTAGTTTAGGTGGGTCTTGAAAAGTGAGTAGTTTACTTAGGCAAACAAGAAGGAGGATGCAGAGTCCAGAGAGTGTACCCTGCAAAAATGCAAGAGTTTGTGGGAATCATGAAGGTACAGCTGCAGGATACGATGGAGGAAAGGGAATAAGTCAGTTGGGAAGAAGCAGCAGCAGGGGCGCGGCTGCAAAGAAAGACCAGAGCCCATTGTAAAGATCTTCAATGTGATGCTGTATCCTTTTAAATAAATATCTAAGAAAAAATTTCAAACAGAGCAGATAAGTGATCCAATTAATTTTCTAATTAATTTTTTCTGTTGCTGTTAAGAAAAGTAATGCTTAGTATAAAGACAAGTTAAGGGGCTTCTAGTCTAGATAAGAGAAACAATGTGAATCTGAACCGTGATAGTGAAAGGGTGATTGAGTGTTGGAGGACGATGCAAGACGCCTATTGTGAACAGAGAGGATAGATGTGGAATGTAAAATGCATTGAATTTAAATGCTTCAATTGCTCCCTATCATTATGGGGAGAAGTATACCTCTGAGCTCTGCGGGCTGCTCTCAAGGCATGAAGACTTGCATTTATGCCTCTTCTTATTGTAACCACAACTTCATGATCAGTAATGAACTTATTGATTTTTACTAAAATGAGGAGAGGAAGAAGGAGGTCTAGAAAGTCAAAAAGAAAGAGGAGCTTGGAGCATTAGTAAAGACCAAGAACTAGTGAGCATATTCATCTTGTCTATTACAGGGTCATGCTGACAGGAGTGTGGAGAATGAGCTGGGGGAACCAATGTCTAACAAGTAACCTTTTCTATAACAAAAGTAATATAAACACTTTGAAAGCCCCCTTTGTCTTCAGGTTTGAGAATTCAGGTTGTTTCACCATTGTTGTCCCTTTAGCTATTTTTATTGTTCCTGATCAAGCCCTCTCAAAATCATTAGCACTTCTTTTCCACAGTGAGACAGAAGATTAAAAGATGATTCCCTTAGTAAATTTGCCAACATCCACATCCTGACCTCCTCTCAAATTATGGCATGAAGTGGTATCAGTGCATATAATTTTCAAAGGCTGCACCAGGTGATCCCAGATCTACCCTAAGCACACAGTCTCACTCCCACTGAAAACTTCTAGTCTAAGGTGTGTCTGACCTATGCTGAATGAGAAGAAAAATGGCTTACCAATTTGATACTACAGTGAACTCATAGAGTCTCAGGCCTCCTCTCATTACAGCATCAAATTACAGGGCCATGTTGAAGTCATGGCTCACTGCAACTCTCAGCTGCATTTTGCAGTTCCCTTCCATCCTGTTTTCCTGCAAGTCAACGCTTCGTTATTAGTACTCATGAAGGAAAGGGAGGGCATATGTAACCAGAATGAACAGATAACTGCAAACCTTACCATATGTAAAAGGCTCCACTTTCTCCCCCACCAAACTCTTTGCAGACCTCTTACCATGAAACAAACCTTAATAATGATCTTACTGTCCTCTGCTCCTCTTCATCTACTGGTAAAAGTACTAAGAAACAGCAAAATGACCAAATCCCATCAGGAGGCGAAAGGGTGAAAATCAAAAGACCCAGAAACTTCACAGAATGGATAATAAGTGCTTGAATGATGGGATTTTGGAAAATCAGGCCCGTTTCATGAGGTTTATTTTTCCCCCAAAAGCGATGAATCATCAAGCAAGTTTTCTCCAAGATGTAAATTCTGAGTTGCCATGAATTACACAACTCAAGAGAAAGGCGAAGAATGGGAAAAGCCTCAATGTTCGATTTTTACATGTGCAACCATAACCTTAAAATTCATCCAATTCAGGAAGCAGCTTGTCTCTAAATGTGATGAAAAAAATAGCACAGTCTATTGAGTCTATCAGGACTTCTGACACACTCACAGATGGTGCAATTAACATCTAGCTGAGCCCATATTCCTACCCGCTTTCCCCTTGTCGCCCCACTTAGCTTAAGGAGCCACTTGATTCTGTGACCCTTCCTGTTCTCACTTTTGTTCTCTCTTCTGTGGGTGCTAGAGTCCCTAGAGAGGGATTCATCTCATGTGACAGTGACTTTCTGAAAACATGAAATTGAGTGGAGAGGCTGGAAGGTTACATCACAAAAGGTTTTTCCAACATTATAGTTAGGGAAGATATACCTACCAATGAAATACTACTGTCTTTGAAAGAGATCTGAAGAAGATACAGCCAATGTTAACATCATTAAATCTGTGCAGTGGAAACGTGGTGTCTGAGTTGGTGCTGTTTGCATTTCCTTTGCATTTTAAAAAATTTATCTTTTAAAAATGTTTCACTGTATGAAACAAAAAGACAATTAACCAGCACCAGCTTTACTGTTTTATCATTAAGGTACAGAATGGTGATCTTAATAAATGGGTTTTGCTATAATAGTTTGCCTTTGGAAACTAACCTTCCATTCCCAGTGCAGTGGGGGAGCATGTGATAGCCACCAAAGTTAACAGAAAAACGTCTTCATTTCCATCTCACGTAGAAGATGATAAATGGATTCTTACCACTCTTGTCGATTAGGTAGGTGGCATTCCTAACCTAAATAGGAAGCGGGGGCGGTGTTCAGATGTGATACTATTGCACAGAAAGCACCATGACCAGCCAGTGCACTGGTTTAAGGTGGATAGTATGTTTACTGGCCAGAATTTGGGAGGAAAACTGATGAAAATTTTAAGGAGGTCAAATACAATCCTCCCCATCTTCACCTATGTAATTCATCTAACTGTGGAATTTTTCTATAAGAATGAGAATAAAATGGAAAAACAACTTGAGATGATTGACAAATATTTGAAATATTTTTTAATAAACATTTGGAGTTCATTAAAATAGCTATAGGGCTTCGGGTGTAGCTCAGAAGTACAGCACTCACCTAGAATATACAAGGCTCTGGGTATAGTCCCCAGCATCACAAAAACACAAACAAAATTTTACAAATTCTCTGTCATTACTTCCAAGAGGTAGTCTATTTCTGTCCTAGATAGCACTCACCCAATACCTTTAAATCTGGATTGTGCTGTGAGTGCTATGACCAAGGGGATATGGCAGAAGTTAGAATGTACCAAGTAGAACTAGCCTCTTGGGAGCCAAAGTAACCAAATGGTGAGGTCAACAAGGAATAAAATTGAGTCTGGGTAACTCCTAGTTGGCCTCTAGCATCTGGTCACCAGTCATAGTTGTATGGGTAAACCACCTGGGAAGCAGATCCTCCCTTTCTGGCCAAATAGCCCAATATCATTTGGAGCTAATGTACGCTGTCTCTGTGTACTCTTTCTCAACTACAAACCTGTGAGCAAATAAATAATTAGTATTTTTTAAACCAATAAATTTGGAGGATTTTTTTGTGGAGCAATAGATCATAGAATCTATGTTACTAGCAAGCTCGTGGTTCAATCTCCTATGAGTTCATTTAGAATAGGTTATTGTCTCGACTTTGACCAAACAACCTTGGGGAAACAAATGAAACTTACATGCAGAGTTTAAAAATCCACAGGGTCATCATAATTCTAAGTAATAATTTCTGTTCAAGTGCTGCTTAAATAGACTACTTGCTCCCCTTTGAAGTATTTTAAAAATTATTAACTAATATTGATCAACCAACTATTAGGTGAGGTACAGAAGACTTGTTGACAAGCAAGATATGGACAATTGTTGCCATCACAGAGTTCCTAGCGTAGTGGACATCTAAGGTCATTTCGCCAGCTGTATTGCTTGCTGCTGCTGAACTAACTACAACTGCACTACCCAGGCCAGACTGCAATGAAAAATTCTGTTTTGGTGGGGAAGGCTATCCTGACACAAGAGCTACACAACTGAAATACATGTTATACTACATGTCACCAATGCCTGTGGCTTCCTTCAAGTACAACATACAAGATCCAGGCAAGGACTCTACTTATTCCCCTAGACACAGCCTCAGTTCAGCGATCTTTGGATGCAAAACAAATGCAAAATGATGCAGAGGTTCAGAGTTGGGGGAAAAGAATCCTTGAAGATCTATTGAAAATATTCATATACAACTAAATTGAGTGTGTACTATTATAAATCAGCACTGGTGACAGATTAGCAGTGATCAATTCAACTCCATGAAGGCTCCTTTATTTTTTAAGTTGAACAATTTGCCAACAAATAATCACATTAATTAAGATTTGTATAATGAGTGTTGTGAACCTCTTTCATGTACATAATAGTTCTTCCATTACCACTCTCAAGAAGCATTTGTCATAGGACCTTCGCCTGATTTCTCCTCAGCTTTTATGATCTCACCCAAAGTAACAATACTAATTGTTAAAATGTCTGTAATTTTACCAGTTTTAAAAGCTCCCTGGGATCTTTCCCTTGAAGAGGAAATCACAAGGTACAACTTTGTGTGCTGGCCAGGTCTAAGGAGCACTTCACAATAGAACCAAGCAGCCAAAACTAGCCATGGCATCTGTCTCTACAGAGATCTATTGGCTTCCTGGCCAGCCCTTCTGCTCTTGACTTCAACAGATGAGTGAATGTCTCTGCATCAGTGATAGATGAAATGATCTAGGATTGAAACTGTCATAAGTGGCTATAAACTACACCAAGAATCACAGCTGCTCAGTGAGCATTGTTATTTGAACACAGGAATAGATCCCATTAATCTGCTCTCCCTCTGTGGGGGGTCCATACATAATTAGCACAAATCCATCCATCCCCAGGAGGACAGCTCCATTATAATCAGGGATTTAGCTCACTTCCAAAGACCTCGTGAAGAGGAAGGGTTGAAAGGAGGGTACGGGAATGGGTTAAAAAAAAAAGACAGTTACAAAGACCCCATGAAGAACCCCTCCATCCCTCTTCCCCACCCCAAGAACTCAAGAACAACTTCGCAGAGCTATCATCAATATGGGATATCGAAGGCCAGCACTATGAATTTCAAGCACACCTTTTGGATTCCTGTCTCTTTTCCTTTCTATCACGTCATGCCCTAGTATCATCATATTTCTTCTTTTTCCTTAGTTCAATGTCCTCATGTTGTTTCAGGTTGTTCAAAGTTCCTGGATTCAGACATCATTCAATCATCTTCTACAAGGTATTATACATTTGTCTGCTTTCCATTCCCTTTTCACCACATATTTATGTGGTCATCAGCACTCCTATTCCTTAGAGCTAAGGGCTCTGCCAGACCAGAATACCCATTACTAATTCATCTGTAAGCACACCATAACATGAACGTTGTCCATAGTGTTTGTATGAGGTAGATTTTCCAGCACATGCAGTTAAATGCTTTAAGGAATGTATCCTTTTTCTAATTTGTGTGAAGATGCCAAGTGGGCTAAAATATTCTGGGAAATACTGATAAACTGTGTGCTTCTAGGAATATGTGTTTATTACTTCAAATAAGCTTTAAATTATTCAGACAAATTTTTATTAAAAAATTTGTGCAGTTGATGGGGTTCTGTTTAAGTGGTTCTATTCCAATAAGAAGGAAAGACGGGTCTCCTGGTTACTCTTTTATGTAGGAATAACAATAGGCCTCTTCCTGGGTAGTGTCTCTTCATGTTTGTGTTACTCCTGATCTATGTGGTCTTCTCACAGCTGTGTATTGTTTACTAATCACATACTTCATGTTTATTAACCATATACTACAAATCAGAACATGCAGTTAAGAAAAATTATTTGACTTTGCAAAGATAACCACATTATTTTCCCAGATAGTCTCTAAGCATAAATATGTAGAATATATATCACATTATATAAACTGCTGTAACCTAGGTGACTTAATGCTTTAATCTCTGTCTCTGCACATGAATGTGAATACACCCAGGGAAATATATGGCATAACATTTTTTAAAACTCATAATATTTCATTGAATGGTTAACTAGAATTTAATCAGCCCCTGCTTCATGGAAATTTAGGATGTTTTCAATTTACAAAAACTGGATAATCACCCTCATCTGAAAATCTTTATGTATCTAACCTTTCTCTAAAATTTTAAATAAGATTGATCAAGGGATCTTTTCAAATTCAATCCACTTATACCCAAATACCTTGTCTGATCCAGGGAACTTACACAAATGTGATTCTACATAGTCACTTTTATTCACAATTACATTCAGACACAAACTCAAATTCATACAGAAATCTAGCCAGTATGCAGATTCTGCATACAGTCACTTGTCTCTGTCACTGAAAGAAAGCCAGAGATGGATGAGACAAGGAATGAGCAAAGGTAGGGGTGGGGCAAAGGAGAAGTTCTGAAGGCTGGAGAGAAATGAAAATCAGGCTAGGATTGTTAGTCATAAAGAACAGTAATAACGAGGTCATGAGAATGGCATCTCCCCGCCGCCGGGAGGAAAGTGGAAGGGAAAACTTGATTCTCAGCCTGGAATGCCAGCAGCGATGCTGGTATTCTGAAGGCAGGATGCACGGGGAGGATTTGAGCCACACAGGGAGGACCCCATGGCCTTGCAGAGCTAACGCTAACCAGGGCCAACGGCCTCTGAGGGGTCTTAGTGAAGAGAACCCTGCAAGAGAAAAAGAAAGAATGGAAGGGAAGGGCATGGGTATGGGCTGAAGAAAGGCAAAGGATTGAGTCTTACATGGCAATCCCGGCCACTGCCAGTTACCCAGCATGTCTCAGTGACTGTAACCAAACCCTGACACAGTCGGCCGACTTCACTCACTCTGCATTCATCTTTTCAGAAAACTGCTGAAATAATTTCTGTAGCATTAGGTACCTTTTTGCCATTACAACATCCCTCAGTAACATTTCAACTTTGAGAGCAAGCTAAATGCAACAGCCAACTAAGTTAGTGTCCCCTATGTCTCTAAATCTATTGGCACCATCTCCAAACTACTCCTTCCCTGCCATGCAGACCTACCACTCCACGTATCTTATTCCATGCAACACCTTATTCATTTCAATGGCTGTGTCTCCAGCAAATGGAGACAAAATAGTACATGCCTCAGAATGTGAGGACTAAGGGAATTAACACGGTTAAAAGGATGTCTAAGTCCTGGCCTGGAATATCGTGAAAGCTCGAAAATTTTAACCATGATTACGTTATTTTCACATTTGTAAGTAAAATGCATATCAGTGATACTTCCATTCCTCACCACTTACACAGTCATGAATTTGGAGACGATTTCTTTCTGCCTGAAAAAAAGCAGTGCCATATGACTGATTCCAGAGAAACTATTCCCAAAATTGATAGCTCCTTAGTTTGCTCCTTGTTCAGTTCTCAGGTGCCTAGGAAGACCTTGATTTGACAATTCCATCTATTATATTTCCTTTCCCCTGGTAATGTTATGCTGTATATATTTATGTTTTCATATTCATAGCACTTAGCACATGCTTTATGCATAGGGAGTATTAGTGAATGTTAAATTTTAGACTCCTATTCTCTGACCTTAGGTTACCCCCCATCATCTACCATTTCCTTAACCTCTCCATAAACCACAAATCCATTTTATGAGGAAATAAATGCCATAAACTCTCACTGCTATTTGCAGTAATCATCATACCTATTTTTGTCAGATTCTTTGGGCAAGCTATTCTAAAATGTATTTTAGCAAAATAATCCCAAAATGACCAGACAAGAAAAGAGTGGATGATATAAGGTATTATGTCGTGTTTCCTCTAGGTTTATAATTTAAAAGTAATTTCAAGACAGGAAAGTACAAAACCATGTTCATATATCCTAAGATATATACAATGAAAGTGCATTACATCACCAATAACCCTACCTAATAACTTGTTCCAAACACCAGTCATTTTTATTTTCACCAAAAATGGTCCATGAGCTTCTTCACATCAAAGTCACCAATAAAATTTTCAAAATAGTTATTTTGCACTAAGTTTAAAATTCTGTTCAGTATTGAAAATTTTTAAATCTATAGAGAGACCCAGGAGTTTGCAGAACTCTTGAAAATGGCTAATGACAAGGACATATACCTTTTGGTCAATAGTACAATGAACTAGAGCTGTTTTGTCAAGACAGGAGGGGCAGAAAGGTGTTGAGATTTTGTCTTCAAGTTAATGGAGCATTATTGCTAATGAAGTAATAGTCATTTGTTATCCATTCCCACAGTGGGCAACAAAGGAGCAGATAAATTAAATTATATCAAGAAAGATTTCAATTAGAAAGACCCTCTCAGTTGATTAAATGCTAGAGTAAACTACTTGAGGGAATCTGTCATTCTCCATCTCTGGAGTGCTTTGAAGAGACAATAAACATCTCTGTGTCCTTGTAGACTTTAGCCATTGTCTACCAATAGAAACAGTGACCTGCAGAGATACCTTCAACTATTTGATTTGATGATCATCTCACAATTTTTACTGGTATCTCATTGGTCATAGAAATAATTTGGATCTGGCAAAAGGATGAGGATCAAAAAAGGTAGAATTAGGTACTGAATACACAATAGAAGTGTCATCCTCCAATATGACCATATTCTAGCTCTGTCAAGATCAAAAGAAAAATGCATAAAATCATACTTTATTGGTGGGAGACTAAATGGCTAGAAATTAAATGAAGTTTCTTCCAGTGACTTAAGCAGAACTCAATCAGCAGAGAAAATAAAACGGTCAAAGTAGACTCACTATTTAATAATATTTTCCAGAACACCAACATGCTTCCCATAGACTGAAAGCCCTGGCTTTACGCTGCATTGTTATGTGGGTAGCAGTGTTCCCCAAATAAATCTCGTATGTTCCTTCCTCTAGCCTGAACTTAGAATTTCCAACCTTTTTGTGTCTAACCATCAAGTCCCAGACACATTTAAAAGCCCTATCCCAATGTCACTTTCTCCATAAGAAGTTCCCAAATTCCCTGATCAAGAATGTCAGAGCTCTGTGTTCTAAACTAGTCTCAGCTTCACATCATTACCAAGACTAAACACTAGCAAAGACAGCTACGGTGGGAGGCAGTCTGGTCCATCTTACCCAATGGACCTTCTCAGGCCCACTAGTTCCCGGGGTTCTTCTTTTTGGACGCCAGCTCCTGGGACATAGGCTCCATAGTCTTTGCTCAAGCCTCACTGCTGAGTGGAAACCAGTCCATTTCTTCACATCCTACTGGCTGTGAAGGCAGCACATGAACTTTATATTTAAAAGTCTTCTCCTAATCTACAGGCAGATAAGTGGAAGCAAGTTCTCAAAACACAAGATTGTAAGAAAGATGAAATGTTCCTATGATTTTGCTTTGGTTCCTCAATTCCCCTTTGAAGTGACTAATAGAAGCCCATTTTGCTTGCATTCCTGAAGTAAGAACAAACCAAATGTCATTCCTGCCACCTTTCAGCCTACTAATGAAAGCAGTGCAGTCTTTCATAGCCCAGAGATTCACACAAGAGAGAAGAGCAAATCTACAGAGCATCAGGTGGCATCACAGATCTCCTATGGGCAACACCCAACTTGGAAAGTCTCCTCACACTATCTAACAGATACATTGCAAAAGATGGCCCATAAATTTGGAGAAGAGGCCTCCGATTCCCTATTCATACTTACATACTATGTCTTGTTCCTGAATTCAACAGTTAAATGAGTTTTTAAAAAGAGGTTTTTAAAAAAAAGAGCTGAAGATACTCAGAGATGCCTATTTGCTATTCATTTAAATAATTTCCAAGAAATTAACATTATTTTCCAGTGGTTATGTGAAAACCTCTAAAGGTTGAGTCTAAAGAAAAGATAAATGTGGCATCAGTGAATAATTAAGTCCAGGCAGTCAAGGTTAAGTTTTTCGAATATTTACCGGATCTCTTGCATCAGCACATTGCAGCCCTAAAGCCTGAAATTCTCATTTAGCACCTATTCACCGCAGGGTATAGTACAGGTAGAGAATGACAGGATATATATGACATGGTTAATTGGTAGACAGAAAAATTGAAAAATACAAGTACTAATTTAGATTTTACAGAGGTATTTGGATACTTCCATTCATTACCTAAAAAGAATAAAAAGATAAAAGAGTTTCAGTTGAGAACAAATACACTGAGAAGTTGAAACTGAACAAATATTCAGTAAGGTTCCCAGGCAGTAGTAAGTGAGAGGAAAGGTTTCTAGGTGCTCTGATGTGGACCCCAGCTCAAGTTACAAGCAAGGTCAAAGGCCTGATGGATGTCATGCTTTGGTATAGGGACCAAAGGAGTCACAGGTAGTAAGGCAGAGTGGGTTGTGATTCAGCAGGTGTAGCATCGTGGTGAACTTAGCCCAGCTCTACCAGACCTAAAGGTCAACAACAGAAAAACTAATAGGGCTGCTTATTATTGAGCCAGTAATTATAAGATTCTCTTTGACAGGCTAGGAAATGAGAAGAGCTATGTCTTCTACTTCTGCTCTCCTCCAAGAATTCTTATTCTGTCACACTTAAAACAGCTTTGTGGTATAGGCATTATTATTCCCATTTTATAGAGAGATCTGGGCTTAACCTGAGAAAGATTAAGAAATGTTAACTATGAAGCCTATTTAACTTCAAAGCTTATGATCTAGTCCTTTTCCATTTGAAGATTATTTTCTCATTAGAGAAGATGAAATGAAAATAGGAGTGGACTGTCACTGCTTTCATCCGTCACCTGTTTATATAAAACCAACTGCCCATGAGATGAGTGTCTCCTTAGGTTATTCTTCTTGCCCTGCATTTTAAATTGTCTTTATTATCTCTGCAATGAAATAGGAATGGAGGAAAAATATCAAACTTGTATTTTTGAGCACTTAACTGTGTGCTAAATATTTTATATACTTTTTCTCTCCCCATGAAATAAATATCATTTTATCATTACATTAAAAAACCTAACCGATACACACAGAGACAATCTACTTGTTCAAGGTCACAGATAATAGGCATTCTAATTATCGACGGTTTATTGTGCACTAGTGTATTCTTTATTGCTTATTGGCTTCTTTTTCATTCATTCTAAAGTACTTATTGAATGCTTCTGATATTTATGTAGTTCCAGACTGTGTTCTGAGGACTTAACATACATAGCACAGAATTTAAACTTGTGAAATTTAAATGCCAGTGGTAGTAATGAGACAGTAAATGACTACCTTAGGCATAAAATGAATAAGTGGACTTTCTTTTATCTTGTGAATATGTACTTTCTAAATTCAAACTTACTGGCTCTGATTCAAGATAAGATGCAGTAAATACATGCCAACTTTTCTCTCCCGAGCACAACAATAAAACCTAGAGAATGCTTCACACAGCTGTTTGAGGTCTCTGAAAATCAAGTACTAATAGGGAGATGAGGAAGAAGACTAGAATTCAAAATATCACCCGACTACTGATTTTAATCAAGCATTACGAACTTCAAAACATAATATTCAAAATATACAGAACACAATTCAAAATTATTCAGCACACAAAGAAAATCTCAACTTGTATGGAAAAAAACAATCAACAGGCACCAACAATGTGATGACACAGATGTTGAAAGTAACTGACAAAGATTTTTAAAGTAGTTATTATAAAAAATACTCAAACCAGCAATCAGAAACACACTTGAAACAAAAGTTAAAATAAAAACATCAGCAGAGACGCTGAAGTCATAAGAAAAACAAATGGAAATTTTCGAACTAAAAATGTATAGGAGCCAGAATGAAAAATGCCCAGCGGAGGAAGGTACACCAAGAATACTGATGACAGAGAACAGTCAGAGAGCTTTAAGGTACCAAGAGGGATTGTGCAGGACCTCCTTTTGAGTGCCAAGTACTGAACCTCTTAAATCTTCATAACCACAACCACAAGTCTATAAACAATAGTTGTTCCTGCAGGTGTAGTTTCTCAGCATCTTCTCTTTGTTTTCCTGGCCCTCCAGTTCCCAGTATTACATTATTTCTACTGATGAAACACATTTTGGTGGAAACATCAAATGACACAACCATTTTGAAAAAGTTAAATGCATATCTATACTATTACCAACAATTTTACTCCCGGGAATTTGCCCAAGAGAAATCAAAATGTAAGTCCACAAAAAGGACATCAAAAGAAATTAGAGAATTTTTATTTATAATAGTTCCAAACTAGAAATAACTCAAATGTCTATCAACAGAAAACAACAAATTCTGGTATACTTAGGCAACCATGCATTACTCACCATAAAGAGGAACATACTGAGAAAAGCAATAGGACAAATGGATCTCCAAATATGGGGAGTAAAGGAAACCAGACATAAAATAAATATGTATGTTATGACTGCAGTTATATGAAATTTCAAAACAGACAAAAGTAATCTATGGTGAAACAAATCAGAATTTCAGGGGCAAAGGGTGGAAGGTGGCTACAGACTGACTAGGAGGTAGCAGGAGACAACATTTGGTGATGGAAATACTCCACGATGAGGGTGTGGGTCACATACCTGAAGGCGGCTGTCAAAACTCACTGAATAGACACCTAAGACATACATTGAAATACTTAATGTGCTGTGCTTTTATTACAATGTTATCTTTAAAGAATATTTTACAGTCTTTGATCATTAGGAAAAGCCTATCTTTTCTATAACTTTTGAAATATGTTGCTATAAAATAGAGGGCATGTGTTTTCTAACTAAAATTGTTAAATCCTAAATTAATATAGTTAACATCTCCCAAGGTTCCCATCATCTTCACATCTTCAATTTGGGGGGATAATGTCTGTGAGTATTTAATTTATATTCAGAATACAAAACAGTGCAAATATTTCTGCATTTGATTTTAGTTCACTTCAATAAATGTTACTGAGCATAATGATGTGTAAGACAAGGTGCTAAATGATACAAAATACCCAAGATAGATGAAATAGAGTTCCTCCCTTCAGTGTCCGTATTTCTGGTCTAAAACAAGAAATGAAACAACTAAGTTATAGGTATAATACAAGGATTTTTAAAGAGTATAGTCAACAAGACGTAGAGCATGCACAATACATTTAAGAATTGTTAGGTATTTCCTCTAACATCCTTATTTGAAAGTCATTCTAAATTAATATTATGACTTTTTAACTCCAAGCCTATTTGATGCTCCAAGAAAGCATAATTAGCAGACATTGATGGTTTCATTCTGCTAAAGCCCCTTTCCTATTAGTCCTAATGAATTTAGCAAGTGATCTTAAAGAATATTAACGTACATGGCTTAAGCTTCACACATCCAAGAGATGCCCACCTTACACAAGTTAAGCAATGTGACTTCCCATTGAAGAGGCACTAACTTCTTTCCAAAGGAATTTTGGAAGCTAATTATCCTAAATATTATCTAAGCAGCAATCAGTAACCATATTTTTCCCCTGAAAGAGCAGCCATGAGATACTTCTTCCTGAAGAATGAGCTATCAGTGCTGCAAGATGCTCTTAATAGAAGTCACAGGCATCAATAATTCACTACATGTACAAACAAAAATTCTATAAATGAACAACTCAGAATCTGGTTACAGAATTTGCATTTTTATCTTTCTTTCTATCAATGTTACCTATGCTTAAGAAAGAATAGTAGGGAGAGATTGGGAAAAAGTTGAGGCTTTGATAAAGCCTACATATTAAGAAGCGTAGCTTTTCAAGACCATTCCTTCTACTGAACATAAGCCTGCTGTTATTATCAATAACATTGAGCTGTTAGGCCGCCCAGCTGGAAAGTAATGCTGAGTGTTTAAGATGCTCTGTCACCAGTGTTTTGTAAAGGATTTTCCCCCTTCCTCCTAAGGATTCATTCTATTTCTCCTTCATGACCCAAAGGGTGTGTAATTTTCAGTTTTTGTTTAGCATTGGCAAAGTGGGTACTGTTTCTACCCATATATTCGAAAAGTAAAATCCCCAAAACTCCAACTCAGAAATTAAACAGATTTCTAAAAATGGACTCTATATCACTCAGCCAAAGTCGGTCTCTCAGGAAGTGGGAGAGAATAAGACTGTCTCCTTCCTGTCCTCCCTCCCCCAGCCATCACAGTTGATAGATTGGAGATGTCGGCTTGTCAGGTCTTATTGGGTGCTACCTGATGTAAGTCCACACTGAGGCAGTAAAAATCTGTTTGCAGTCAGCTCTTTTAATAAGTCCCAGCAAACAGGAGGAAAGCAGATCTATTCAGTAAGATGCTTCTTCAGATATGGCGAGGGAAAATAGTCCATGACAGAGGCTTGATATGGAGGAGATTTTTAAACAAAGAACAATTCTTTCTTTAGAGAAACTGGAGGGAAATAGTTTCCCTGGGGACTTGGGGATTCTAAGAAATATTACATTTCTATGCTTATGATTTAAAACTGACCTAGACTGCTCATCTTTGAAAAGGATGTCAGATCTTCTCTACAAAATGTCCCTATTCTTGAGTCCTGCTGTGTCCTAAGCATTCTGTACGTTCTGAACTCCCAATGATTAAAAACAGTGATGCTTCCTCTTAATCTCAGATCCAAAAAGGAGACCCTGGGAGGCTACTCAGGCTTCCACCCCCTCCCCTTCCAAAAGGATAAGAAAGACTGAGGAGATCAAAGATGCCAAGGACATACTGTGTCACACAAAGCACCTGACCCTTTAGACAGCTAAAATCCCTAGAGATTTCAGAATTCTAAAAATACGTTTCCATTACACTATTACCACACTGTTAAAATCGAATAAAGTTTCAAAGACAGTGGTCCAATCTTTTCAGATATTCCCACTCATAGTGCCTGGCACATTGTTAGATTATTATGGTATGGTGTGGCTCTTACAGGGTTAAATACTGCTGGATGTTGGTGGTGAGGGTTTAAGATGGTGACAGTAATGAAAAAGACACTGTGATGTTCACTAATAAGACTAAGCCAAAAAAGTTTTCAATGACCCAAGAGAGTACCACATTCTGAAAATGAGTACTGTGTATGTATTCGTTCATTCACACTTCTGGAGCCTCTGTTATCTTCCCTGACGTCATACTTCTGGAAGAGCGCAGACGTGGCAGAGAGTGAAATGCAGAAGTCTGGCCAGCAGCATTCAAGTTAAACTGATTACAACCATTAGACTGAAAAATATTTTTCTTTATGCTGGGAATTAATAAAATAACAACTATCAAAGTTCTTAATAATATAAAGCTCTTCAGGAATAGTCTTGCACAGAAGGTTAAAAAATTCTCTTCATTTCCAGCTCTCAAGACAAGTAACATAAAATAAACACTTAGTCAATGTTTTGAATGAATGAATGCTTGATTGTACAAATAAAATGAATACATGAGTGAATGAGTTAACGAGTGGCTCATTTTCTGCCTCTTATCACAGCTACTGATTGTTCAGGTAAAAATCACATCTTATAAAATCTGGGGCTTTTGATCTAATAAAATTGTCTCAGGGAACCTGAATTTTGATTTTTCAAACAAGCATTTTAAGATTATGTGAACTACAGAAACACATCGCAAAGTGCAATTCTCCTATGCCACAGTAAAAAAAACCTGACCATGATGAAGTCATAAAAGCAAGTCCTTTTCTAAGCCATTATAAATTTCCCCAGAACCTTAACTAGAATATCTGTGGACACAGAAGTTTATTTTTATGTGAGTGGTCATAGAGGTATATTTCTTCAGGGATTTGCTTTTTTTCCCTACAATATCTCCTCACAGACCATTATCCTTTCCCCACTAATCACTGAGCTAGTAGCCATGAAATTGTTTCTTTAAGATTATTTTTAAAAGATTAAAAAGAAAAAAAAAACAAAGAAAGAAAAAAAAACACAACTAAAGCCTCAATGACCAGCTAGTAACCTAAACCATCATCAGGTAAAAATTCCTTGAGGATAAGAATATATATAATTTGCCTCTGCAATCTACAGCAAGCTTAATCAAAATGCAGAATAAGACAGACTCCTAATAAATGTCCATTGATTAAATGCAGGGATGAGACAAGGGTGCTACAAAAGGAAATAAATATTGTACAACTTTAGAGACAAGAGATCATAGCATGGGGAGGTGAAGTCAGAAGAGACTTCACAGAGGGCAGGGGACTTGAATAATGGCTGTGCTATGAGTCAGTACTAATACAAGCACAAGCTTTCAAGATCATTAGAAGCCCTCACAGAGGCAACTAGTACAAGGTTTTTCTGTTTTTTTAATATCTTATTCTTTGAGAAGGATCCTGCCTGAATGGACCACACATTTCACTGTCACAGTGAACCCAAAGGTAAACTAGAGATGCTCTGTAAGACAATGTACTTAGAAGAATCATTGTGTAAGAAAGAGGCAGATGCTGAATTTTTCAAAAATGATGAAAAGAGTCTGGAGTGAAGCTGAAAAGGGAAAGTAGAAGGAAAGAAATGTTTTCAATGAAACTTTCATTTCTCACATTTCTAGTTGAAGGATTAATCTGTCCTCTGAGAATGAATGTCATAAGATGTTCTTGAGGAAAACACAAAATAGATGGCTTTGGAAAGTGCCAGGTGTCCCTGTCATTCTATTCCTGCCCTCTCCACATAGGGTGGTCTTAGTTCTAAAATCTCTTGGTCTTTGTGATTTTATCACCTCTACATTCTGTGCCAACCTCAATGTAATCAAATATGAAAGGTCTTGGTTCTTTGATTATAAAAATAACAACTATAGAAAATTACTAAATCTTGTGCAATCACAGAAAATAAGAGGGAGTTCTCATTACAAGGAGGAGCAAGGGAAAAGAGTCTGTTTTATTACATTTCACATGTAATAAGCGTGTTCAAGTTACATTAGGCCACTTGTGTGATAATCATCACAGAAACCCTGAAATGTAGAAATATCTCTCTTTTATAACTGGTAAAGTTGAGGGGTAGCCAGTTTTCTACAAATTAAATACCTAGTAAGAGGTTACGGATCCCAAGTCTTCCGGAATTCATAACTAAATCTGGCTAACTCTAAAATATAGTGTAAATCAGAAAACAGAATATGGCAATTTCTGCTAATTAAAATAGTTCTGATTTTCAGTAAAAATAAGGCAGTACAGAACAATAAAAGACAAGTAAAACTAAATTCAGAAAGTCCCTTACTTCCAACCCTGGAGTAAATTACTCTCCTTAGCCTCAATACTCTCCTTCTATAATCCCTATGAAATGGAACAATATGAACTACCTGACAGTTAAGCAACACACACCATAGAATCTTTGTGACTAGGCCTAAATGTATCAGGCCTAAATGTATCTTTAACCCATAGGCATTCAGTAAATATTTGTTGAATGATAGTGAAGTAGTAGTGAGAGAACCCACATATACCATTTTCTTTTTCTCAAAACTTACTAACAGATAGTAATCTTATTTTTAAGGATTTCCTGACCTTCTACCACCCCAGAGACCATGGTACCTTTGTATTTACTGTAATGAAAAATATAACAATATCAATGGTGGAGGTAAAATCACAGCTTAGAGGTAGGTGGAGGGGTCCAATGTGGAAACTAAATTCCTCCTTCTGAAAATTGTGATCTCTTTATCCTCTTTGTCTCTGGGTAACTTCTCCTATGGCCACAGTTCCCTTTAAAGAAGAAGGAATTAAACACATTCCAGAGGGAACACAGAGCTGGTGGCCAGGTGGGGAGGTGCTGTCACAGCCAGGAAAGATGCCTCCTTCCACTTTCTCTTTAACAACTTCTCTCTTCCCTGTGGTCTCCTTTGTCTCTTGAATAGACAGTGGTGAGTCCCCGATTCTCCTCACTGAAGTCTCTGGCATTACGCTTTGCAGAGTAACCCCGTGACTGTGATCGGGCTCCCTAGTCTGAGTCTCCCCCACCAAATCCTAGAAAGGGGCTTCAGAGGCCGCAGCTCTTTTATAATTCTCCACAAAAATGTGGAAGAGTTTCAGTTCCCTGCTTAAGGTGGGACAGAGCCTCACAGGCTGATCATTCAAGAAATTTAGCAGAGTAAGGTGAGAATCACAGCTGTGAGAGTCCACACAAGCCCCAAGTGCTAGGGAGGAAGCACCAAGAAAACAAAGGCAAAACCCTGGATGGTGGGACTTTCACGGACAAGCTGGTAGGGTGAGGGGGCTAGGCAGGGAGTTGTTGCTGGCTTAGCCCTAAGTGTAAATTGCTTGCTTTGCCCTACAGTATTTTATGGTGTTGGGAAGTTTCTCTGGGAAATTCTCATGAGAATGGAGATGATAAAAACATGAGTAAGAGAAACTACTGTATCTTATTGCCTTGCACAGCAGTTTATGCAGAGGATCCAGAAGCCCCTCTGGTCAATCACCCCAAGTAGGAAAAGTGTCACATGAGCTAGATCTTAGCGGAGATAAACGCACAAGGCTATCATGTATTATGTGGCTTTAGTGTGTTAGTTTAAAAAAGGGCGCAATCACTGGTTCCTTCGTGTCATAAATGGAAGCACAGAAGGAAAAACACACTTCAAATGAGCACCTGTCTCAAACAAAGCTATGTGCACAGTGACTAAGATGCCCTTATGTACCAATACATCTACTTGAAAATATCCAAAATCATTAACCTGCCACTTTGCTCAAACACAAGCTAAACCTCTACCATTGAAAGTGTGGGTCAGAGGCTGCCAGCCACACACCCACACAGCTGCTCTTATGCAAATTCACCCCAGCTGCCTCCGGCTCACTGGGATCACCAACACACGCTCACTGTACTCATCATCGCTCATGCTCTACCATTTCCAAGGGCCAGGAGCTGACCTGCACCCTGATCCGGCAGAGCCAACTCCACTCCTACACACAGCCCATCTCTCTGGCTCAGCCTCTCGCACACTACTCTGATCTATTCACCTTCAGAATCAATCTCCTCTACAAAAACATGCCCAGTATGTTCAGTAACTCAATCTTGCTTGCTTTTTCTCATTTAAGATGAACACTCAAGTGTAGATCTACCCCCTAATTCATTCATTCATTCATTCATTCATTCACGTCAATCAGAAAGCTATCTAATCAATAATCATATAGGTATTAATAAAGTAAGTATCAAACTGGGGATATAGCTCAGTGATACAGTGCTGACCTAGCATGTACAAATCCCTGGGTTCAATCCTAGGTACTGAAAAAAAATGATATCGATTTATCAGTATTTTTTAAAAGAATATAACAGTATTTATCGACCATTATTTACAATAAAGTAAATAATATAGAGTAGGATAACATTCTGATTACTACAAAGTTGTTTTCCTGGCTTTTGCTGAAAAGAGTAACCCGAATACTGAAAAGATTGAGCCTACATGTAAGGAACAAGTTGGGATCAAGAAAAACATGCAGGTCAGTAATTTTAGATTACAAGTTTGTTCACTCAATTATTCTAGCAGGTCCAAAATTGTGAACACCTCTAGCCACTCAGTAGGTTGCCATGAGCCAAGTCTTTAGACATCCACAAA
This sequence comes from Dasyprocta punctata, assembly GCA_004363535.1. Classification (NCBI taxonomy): domain Eukaryota; kingdom Metazoa; phylum Chordata; class Mammalia; order Rodentia; family Dasyproctidae; genus Dasyprocta; species Dasyprocta punctata. Next base: position 110,419 of record RJWM01001374.1, on the reverse strand, counting down.
TCCTGACTTCTGAGTACAGATTTCAACTTGTTGCAAAGCAATGGGTCATGAGGAATCTTTACTGTTCCCTTAACAAGTCTTCCTTAGCTAATTAAAACAAACTAGGTTTTAGCTTGTTACCTTTTTTGGGTTGGGAAGTTGCTGGTAGAGATTAGAATTTTTCTTTCCAGGAATTTTTCAAGTAAATTGTTGCATTTTTGTGACTAAAGATAAAGGTATGGATCAGTATTTTTTAGTCAAATGCTCAAGTGTGGACTGATTCTTTAATTGAGTCATTCATATAAACATATAAGCATAAATAAGTCAGATAGGTATCAACTGTAATGTATTGTAAATTCCAAAGATGAAAATAGTTCCTTTTCAGAAAAATGTCTAACTTCTCCAATAAATTTTAGGGCATATTTGATCTGGTATGGAAGTTCAAATAAGAGAATCCTTCCTGATAATTAGCATGGTGATAGCACTGGTTTAGCACCTGTCACCACAGGACGCAAGGCATATCCCATGAATAAGAGATCATCATCACAGCATGATATCCAGAGATCTTATCAAAGCCAAGCCAATATTTCTGTTTATTATCTGAACATCTCTTTTCCATGCATAAAATGTGTGATAAGCCCAAAACATACATACCAAATTCACATAGCTACTTTTGGCACCTTAACATTGCATCTCTTTCAGAAATCTATTCTTATGTTAATTTATGCCCTTTGTAGTATGGCTATCTAAGGGCCACAGGGTCACAGGGCAATTATTTTGTTACTTCACAGAAATGGAAGGCAATTTTCTAGGGCAATCAGTCCTATTAACTGCTCTACCTGCCCGTTAAGGTTCTGACGCCTCTGCTTGCCAGTATCCAGAGTGGTGAGTCACAGCAGTATTGCATGACTGTAGAAGACCTCTGGTTCTGCCACCCTGTGTAACTTTGAAGGGATGGGGAAAGTCAGGTGTGATGGCATATGACTGGAATCCCAGCACTCTGGAAGGCTGAGGCAAAAGGATCACAAATTTAAGCCCAGCCCAGGCAACTTAGTTACTTAGCAAGACCCTGTCTCAAAAAAATGATTGGAGATGTAGCTCATTACTAAGGCTCTCAGTTCAATTCCCAGTACTGAAAAGGGGGTGGGAAAAGGACAATTAACCCAAACTATTGGTCCTGTGTGAAGCTGAGGAAGAGTCAGCCTAGCAGTAATACCATGGGAAAAGCACTGAAAGATGAAAGAGTAAATTGGAGTCTGAATTCCTTGGACTGATGGAGACATAAGTAAATGTCCAGGCAGCCTATTTTCGTCTAATTAAAAAGTAACCCTCTCATGTGGATAATCCCCTGGCTTGTGTCACTTCCCAGGTACCTGTGGCCTGGCATCTGTCACAGGGAGTCTGGCTTCTAGTTCTGGCATATCCAACCAAGCAGAATTTCTTCTCTTACATCCCCAGCAAAAACAGTATGCCTTTTCTAGCAATGTGTCAGACCATCTACACCAGTGGACAGGACTTACTGGGATAGAAAGGGAATCACAGGAATGTACTTCAGAGGTAAAATTGGCTGGGGTCAGAAGTCATCCTGAAGCTCTTTCAGGAAAGCATTTAATTGAGTAGCAGATATATGTCCTTGTGAATGTCCACCAACAGTGCATTAGGCTAAGGGTCACACTGATGCCCACAAGCAAAGTCTAGTCTGTTGAAGAAGCATGAACTAATGTCTCCGATTGGCTTCCTTCTTTAAGCAGACTCTGGAAAGCCTAGAAAAATGCAGGGTAAAGCTCAGTCCTACAGAAATTCATCATTTCTCTTCTTCCATTCCCTGAAATTTAACAAAATACTAAACTAGCACATACTTTATTTCTATAAGGGGCTTCCAGAGGAAGAGCTTGGGGTGCGGGTGAGAGGCAGAGACTTGGAGCAAGACTAAAGGAAAGATCTTGAAGATGCTCTGACAGAAGAAGTATGATTTTTACTTGTTCTGATTGTGTACTAAATCCTAGGATAAGTGCTTCAGAAATGCATATGAATGAGTTAGATGCAGACCATTATTTCATGACACTTTCATCTAAAGATAATAAACCACAACCACAAAATGAAACAGTAAAAATACTAATTAACAGCAGCTACTGAGAGAATCTATTAGAGAGTCATACAATAGACGGTGACCAGACAGCTACTTAGTGTCAGGTAACAAAGATCACTCTGAGCAAATGACAGCTAAGGCAAGATCCAAACAGCAAGCGTGGCCTGGCTAAGTGAAGAACAAGCCAAAAAGAGCATCCAAGCATCCTGAGGAAGGAAGAATCATGGTGTATTTGAGAAAATACAAGGAGGCTGATGAAAGTGAAACAAAAGAACCAAGGCAAGAAAGCAACAGATAAACCGAGGCGTTGGATTTTATTCCCAGGGCGCTAAGAGGTTACTGGAAGATTTAAAGTGATATTATTTAATTTTCTGGGCTATTTTTGCTTTGTGGTTGGTTTTGTTTTGGGTTTTGTTTGTAGGGCTTTTTTTTAATTCATTGTAGTCATGGTGTGGACAGGGTGACCAGGAGATGCTTGCATTTATTTGTGGAAGAGGACGCAGGTACCCGGGACTAGGGTGCTGGGTGGAAAGGAGCACTCTAATACGATGAAAAGACATGCACAATAGTATTTATTTGAGTTTAGGAGTGAGTAAATATATGGGAGTGAGCAAAAAGAGTAGTTTGAGGAAAATCTGAACAACCAGGTGACTTTGGTTGATAATTCGCTGAGGTGAGGAGGGTTAAAACAGAACAACTTGAAAGGGAAGAGAAGTTTCTATTTTGCCATATATTAGGTGCCTACTAAACACATTCTGGAACTGTCTAGTAGGTAACTAGAGAGTCTAGAGTTCTGAGGAATGGTCTGAATTGGAAATCTATATTTTAGAATCACTGCATATAAAGGACATGTACAACCTTAGACTAGGTGAAGTCACTTAAGAAAATTTATGTAAATTAAGTAAGTAAATAAGGTAATCCAAGATACTGTTTCTAGGCAGTAACATTTAAAGGTAGTGATTAAAACAAACAAAACAAAACAAAAAGGAGCTTGCAAAGAAGATTGCAAGAAACCTGGTCACAAAATGAGAGTAAAATTACAGAGTGTGGCTTCATGAAGACCAAGAAAACAAAGTATTTTAATGAAAAATGATCAGTTGCATCAAATGCTGCACAGATGACAGTATGACAATAGGTTGTCTACTAGATTTATTGCACAGTGATCACTGATGTCTTTAGTGAGAACGACAAGAGCCATTTCATTACTGTGGAATGAATGGGATCCAAATAGGTTTAGGAAAACATGAGAGGTGAGCAAGGAGAGAAAGCAAATATAGACAACTTATTCGAGTTTTGCCATTCGAGAGATGAGAGAAATTAGGAGGTAGTAAAGAAGATAGATAATTGAGAATTTAGGGGCTTTTATTTTTAATATAGAAGATACTAAAACTAATGTTTGACTGGTGGGAATGATATAGGGGAGAAGGAAAAACAACAGTAAAATCCTTCAAAGGAAAAAAAAGGCTGAGATACAGACTTTAAGTATTCATGTCTGAATTCAAGGTCTCTTTTTCCTATGTGTTAGTTACTTTTCTCATTGCAGGGACAAAATACCTGACACTCAAAGTTAAGGGAGGAAAGGTTTATTTAGCTCACAGTTTGTAGAGGTTTCAGTCCATAACCAGCTGGTTCCAAGGCAGGGTGGCACATGGCAGAGGGGCAACAGTTCACAGAGGTGGAAAACAGCAAAAGTTATAAAAGCAAGGAGGGGAGAGAAGCCTCTTCGCCCATTTTGTCTTATGCAGACTTCTGAGATTGGGGCTGTGCTAATACAATTAGAGGAATGATCCAGCAATCACCTACCCTTAATTCCAGCACCTTTAATCCTAGCATTGAACCATAAATCAATTACAAATTCGAGATTTAGCTACCTCTGAAACCACTCCCCCATGCCTGCATGAGGCTTTGGGGAAGACATCTGGACACAAACCATAATACTCTAGATTCAAAATTTGCTATTTGTAAAATGTTGATCTCTGGTAGAAATAAGAATACTTTATCCATGGCACCAAGAGTGTAGGCAGAAGGTGGACGGTCTAATGCAGGAAAGCCAATAGGTCTGCTAGTATGAAAAATGACATTCCTGGCAGAATAACTCCATTTTTCTGGGAGAAGGTAACATGATAGGGAATGTAGCAGGAGGGCTGGGCAGGACCAGGTGACATGGTGAGAGCCATGACTCTGTCATCACAGCTATGCTTCTCCAGCACGGAAGAGAAACTGGACTTCTTCAATTGCTTCAGAGTAGGCAAGAAATGGACAGTTATCTTAACCAGGCTACGTATTAGGCACCAACATGCACCCTTTTAAATCACCTGGCCACCGTGGCTCTTCCAGTTACAGACTTGCTAGCTTTCCACTCAGGCTTCAGCCAACTTTCTGTAACATCTTATGTACATGTACACTGTCCTGCTTTAGCTTTCTGTCCTGGAGCATTTTGTCACCAGGATGTGAGACAGGAACTTAGCAGCTGCTACATACATGTATATGCACAACCCAAGAGTGACAGAGAGTAAATGGGAGCCCATAAATAAATGCTTTCCTCTTTCAGCTTTCAGTATACAGTTCTAAGACGCAATTCCTAAGGCTCCTGAGCTGGAGGATGAAGAACTACTTGATCTTAGGAATGTACAACCTGATAATGTATCCTAGTATCAACCTTCTCTTCTTCCTTGTGTCACTCTCCTTGTCCCCAACTCCTGCTTCCTCAAATTACTTTTTAAAAAAAAAAAAACTTACATATCAGTTTTTGTCTTATGGGAGTTCAGATTAAGACAACTGGTATCAGAAGGACTCTCAGTATGGGGCTGTGGAGTACCATGAAAACCTGCTCCTGAGGTTAAGTGGAGTAATGGAAATGCATGACAATGTACTAACATAAATATTAACATTCTCCACTAAGGCGGTGTGAGATGCAGTAGAGGTAGAAAGGTCAAGTATTGGATTGGGTGGTGCCACTATTACATGAGCAACATCTGTGAAGCTAGCCGACTTTGTCAATATATTTGGAAGCCTTAAAATAAGAAACTGCAAGGGTCAAGTCAAACAACTATCAACTTGGGGAAATCCGCTAAAAATCATACCTAGGAATGAACTGCAATAGTGATACTACCAAAGAGATAAATGCCTCCTATATGAAAATCCCAGTTGGAAAAGAATGGAGCCCTGAGACCACATGGGGACGCATAGATGGACATGGAGGAAGGATTTTCCTGAAACCTTTTGTAAGAACAGCTCTTACCCTGTTGCCAGAAGCACTTACTTAGAGTTCCACGAAGAGCTCATCTCCCTCTCAGTATGATTCCTGTCCTCCCAAATCGTGCCTTTGTCTCACTGATGTCCCTCCAGGCCAAAAACTAGAGTCCAATCACAACTGGAAAATACAGTCCCTCAAAGAGGATGCAAAGCTTACCTACTGAAGGAATTGGAATGGAAAGACTTGGCTATTTGCAGATCTACAGTAATTAAGAAGCTCACCCAGGAGTGGATTTTGAGGAAGTTAGACTAGAAGCAGAGTAGAATAGAAGGTAGAGTCTGTTGGCATGGAAGCACTTTGTCATGAATTTTTTTGCAAACGTTCCTAGGGGCACTCCTGGTATGCTCCTGGGTTAATGGTATGGTAAAATAGGTGACAAATGATGAAATGACTTTACAAGATTAGGGTGGAGGGAATATTAGAATGGAAGTGCCATGTGAGGCTGGAATTTCATTACCTGATTGCTCTGAGATGCCTGGTATAAGACTTCCCTAGGAAGTCCTGGTGGGATCAAGCACTCTTCACCCACAGGGGTGATCAATTCAATAAAACTCTGACCACTGCCTTTCCTTCCTTCTCAGTCTCCCCAACTTCCGCCCCCTAAGATTGTCCTTGCACATAAAGTCCTTGCACAAATGCTAAAGCAAGTTGCTTCTCAGGAGAAGAAATTACAGGCAGGCTAAAAAATCCTGAGACTGTTCTGGGGCCTACCACTGCCTCCAAAAGTTACTACCTAGCGCATTCTGCTGTAGTGTCTACTGGATCCTCAAGAGATAACGATTTCTTCTTCCTCTTCACCTGGATCTGTAAATTCAGCAAAAAGTTGACAGCAAACAACTCCTTGATGCAGAACAATAGCACAAATACAGCAGTTGAAGGTTCTTGTTCTGCATTTACCAAAAGCCCCTTCTGAACCCACTTCCTTAGACCTGGCTCAGATCCTTATTTCCAAAATACTCAGTTTTCCTCCATGGTCACTATCTAGCTTCAGAATAACTGTGTCCCTCGGAAAGATCAAATCCCATTTTGGGGAAATCAAAGAAAAGATTAAGAATTAGTGAACAGATTATGTCACTTTGAATACAAGGGAAGAAACAAAGAAACAAAGAAAGGAGGGAGGGAGGAGGCTGAGAAGGGCAGGCAGGTGAGAGGGAAGGAGAAGAGCAAGGCAAGAGAGCACCAGTACTGTATTTGATGATTGCACAATTTTAATTTATTTTATTTATCATCCTAACACATTTGTAAAGTGATTGCCTATTCATATAGACAGGGAAGTGAAGACTTATGGTACCTGTTTTAAACAACTGATTCTTCTTCTTCTTTTGGTTTCCAAAGAGGATATTTTATTTTATTTTTAAATTTTCATTATCATATGTTTGTGATGAATAATGAATATACTCATTATGGAGTATTGGTATACACACGTATCACATAAACAACTGATTCTTAAAATAAACTGCCAGCTAGGAATTACAGATGCCATAGTATGAACAAGACATAGGTTTTGCTCAGGAATGAAGGCAAGAAGCAGACAACTTACACAGAACTCTTTAAGCTTCTGCCTCCTTAAAGCCTGAATTTATTTGGCTATCCCAATTCATGGGAAAACATCATAGAACTAGAACACAGACAGCTAGAATATTTGCATTTCCCTCCACTTAATAAACAATGGTGAGTGGAAATACAAAGCAAAAACTTTCCATGAAAGATGACCCAAGATTTTGTGAGAAAAAAATAAATAAATAAACTTTTGTGAGGAGATGCACCAAGTTCATTGCACCCTAAGTTGCACACTGCCAGGAAGAAGGAGCCCAGAGACAGGGCAGGAAGCAGGACTGGGCAGAGGAAGGAGCCAGCTGATTAACCACCAAATGAGCTTCACAATGGCTCTCCTGGTACTTTCACCAGACTGAGTATCTTGAGAATCTTCAAATGCTCTGCTATGTTTCTGGAAGGTCCAGAGCATTATTCCACTCCCCTTTGATTCCCTACTATGATTTTACCCATGAATTCCCACAAGTACCTACAAAATAGCGAATTTCGTATTACGCTATATCCCTTCTCAGGTTTCCTGCTGAAGTCATCACAATTGTTTGCCACTTCAGCATTCTTTTTTTTACACCAATTCCTTTGTAAATCTTACATTCTTTCTCCATTTCCAGTAATAACAAGCTTCCAAGACTCATGATATCAATAAACTGAAAAGATCATTTTTTAAGTTTAAGAAGCAATTATAAAGCATTGATGCTAAGTCACATTCTGTGCAATTACTTAAAACTATGAACTCATTTTGCATAATATCCATAGCAACCCTATCAAGTAGGTGCAGTTATTATCCCCCATTTCAGATGAGGAAACTGAGGCTCAAGGCATTAAATCTTTTCAGTTAATCAAGTTAAGTAAAAGAAAGGACTAGAACAAGTGGTAAGTGGAAAGCCAGGGCTTAAAGACAGGCAAGCTGTATCGAAAGTCTGTCTTCTTACCCTTGTGGATCAAGTAGCTCAGTGGTGGTTATCCTATGGTACATGTGTTACTGTATCTTTCTTTAAAGACAAATAGATCTTAATATGTGAGTTGGTTTTTTCTAAACTGAAACCTCAGTACTCAGGTTTAATTGCAATGTTGGCATTTTGCAATAAATGGGTGGGCTTGGGGTTGCAGTTTGGGCACTTACCTCTAGAAGGTTCAACATCACTGATGTAGCCCATTGCTTCATTTGGCAGATAAGAAGTATAAAAACACAAAGAAACCAACTGACTTGTGTGGAGCCAAGGGAAGGTGTGGAATGACATGGTTTCCAGTTTAAAGTTTTTGTTGCTATATAATGTGTTCTTGGCTCTACACAGCTGTTTTCACCTCTAATCTGTTTCAGTGGTGGTTCCTCCAGATCTTCAGTTGATCTGTAGATCTATGACTTCACAGTGGATCATCACTTTATCAAGATTGTGGAGCAAAATCATTTGGAACTGTAAGGATTTGTACCTGGTCACTGGGGGCTTTCAAATCTTGGGATCAGGGTTTCATCTCTTCCCTTACAGCACATTGCTTCAGCTCTCAGTAAAGTCTATTTGTTATATCTGAGAGTGTCCTGCAAATTCTAAGAGTATAGAAAACTTCTTAGGGCTGGGAGTTTGGCTCAGTGCCTTAAGCGCCTGCTCTGGCAGGCGCGAGGTTGTGAGTTCAATCCCCGGTGCCGCAAAAAAAAAAAAAAAAATAGTACTAATAAATCTTATTACAGTAATGATGATTCGTACTGTTAAAAGCATATTTCTCTCATTCTTTCTGCAGTTTGTGAAAAGGTAACAAGGATTTAGCTCAGATGGTCATTGTTTCTCAAGGTAGGAGGACCTGGTACTATTATCACTGCTGTGGACAGAAGAAGTGGTAAGTAAAAGGCAAACAAATGCAAACCAAATTTCTAGTGATAAATAGTCCTGGGTCATAATTTTGTGGTACAAAATGTAAAGCTGCAATAATGGAAGATCTGGGGATCATAGAAACTACCTCTGCATGTTCCGTTTCCCTTGGGCACAGATAGAATGGCTCTGCTGACCCTTTTACAATAGCTCTTACTGTAGAACCATGAGTGAACCTCATGCAAAACCGATCACATTTGATATATAGCATGTTTTCTCAGCCATCTCTGTTACTAAAGATCATGAGCCCCTCAAGGACAGGAATTTGAATCTTTTATCTTTCTGTTTACAAAGATACTAGTATGTACTGTGATATGGCTGGCATCCAGGTAGTGGGTAAATGAATGAAGGAATGGTTTTCAGACCTCTTCAAAGAGATCTTTGTGTTCATTCAGTAGCCCATGACGGCAGAATGTACTCTAAGAATAATATGCTGAGTAGCCCTCCTGGGATTGTGTGTTGGGTGGAACCAATACCGAAATGTGGGAGGTGATGCAATTTTCAGGAAGAATGGAAAGTCATACTGGAGACTGGAAAACTTTATAACCAGTTTTCAAGAACTGTTGTCCAGTAGTTTTCCAGTTTTTTATCACCTGTCAACTAAGGGGTACCCACAATTTACTACACATCAAAATATTTTCCTTAAACACATTAAAAATAAAAAACTAAAACAAATTTTTAGAAATCTATGCCAGCATTTTGTCTTATAGGTATTTTAATCCTTCAGGGGGTACGCAAAGAGCTGTAGTTTGGGGCTTCAAAGATGTTATCAAAGCCTGGAAAGGAAGAAGCGTAAAGAAAAGGGCCAGAGCGAAGAGATGCCAAGTTACATATTCTCCATGTGTACTTCAATATTGAGCTCTCTTCAGTGGCAGGAGCCAGGTGGAAATTTTATAGATCTCCCATAACACCCAGTACTAGCTATGCATAAAGTCAATGCGTAATAAAAATAAGCAAGTAGATGGATGTACAGATAGAATAGGATTTGTTATTGCCCATATTATTAAGAGTCACGATAAGCTGTAACTTGTATCAGAAGACCCTTATAATCTGCCAATTTGAGAATCATTTTACCTATTAATTCCCCTCTTGGACTTCTCTTTGCATAGAACAGGAATCTACTTATTTCCTGCTCTTTATTCAACCATTGAAAATAAACACTCCTCATTGCCCAGCAGCAAAATCCTCTACATATACAAGTGCTTCTCATTCAAGTCGCACAATATAATACAATGGTATTTACATTCAAGGTGCTATGTCTCCTTCTGAGTAAGAGACCAAATCGGAGATATAGTTAAAATCTAAGACAGATGAGTTTTTGTTGTTGTTGTTCTGTCCTTTATTTAACACTAGCTACCTTTTTCTCAAAAAAGGAAGCAAAACATGTTAACAAAAACATCATATTCATTCTGGCATAGGGTGGCATTAGAGTGGAGGGTAAGGTGAAATGGTCCATGGGGCTCAAGCTATATCACCTCATCCCTTCTCTCAAATCATTCACTGCGATTTTTACAGTGGTACTTGCCTGTTCAGGTCATCCTTAGCTATGTCCAAACTCATTCTCAGGGTGGTCCTTTTCTCTGTTGATTCCTCTAATTTTTGTGCAGTTATCTGCCTGTCCTAGATTTAGATAATGCTGAAGATTTTCAAAGCCAGATAATTCTTAGACTGGAAGTAATTTATTCATAGATGGAAAGTCTTGTAGTGGATGGAAGAGAGAATGAGCATTAAGGAGGAGGAAGAGGAAGATGGGGATAGGTTCCAGATGAATTTCCAGAGGGAAAGGAAGAATAGGAATACACAGATGAGTTTTCCAGATCTCTTGCTCATTCAGTAACTTCCAAAAAAGAAATAGCTGAAGAGGTGGAGGATGAGTTTGGGGAAAGTAATACTCTGTTTGGTGACAGGAGTGACTTTGCTGTTGAAGTGAAATAACCTAAAGTGAAGAGAGAGACAGAAAGAAACTAGGAGTACGGTGGGCGAGACAAAGAGGAAGACATATGGGGAGGGGGTTGGGAGGAGAAAAGCGAGGAGGAGAGAACATGGTTTGCAGTGGGAACACTGTTGGAAGCATAAGAACCACCCCCAGAAACAAAATGCCAGCATCCCTGGGCAAAAATCTGAATTGTCACCACATGCATCTTTGCTCTGAGAAATATACACCTTTCTTCTTCTGCTTTCAGGATGATTCCTCATTCCAACATCAGTGAAACTCTTCAGACTAAGAGATTTCGATGATTTGATTCCTCCATCATGTAGCATTCCCAGGCCCCCAACCCAGTGATCCTTATAGAGGTGCTATGTCTCTGCTAGGATTGAAGGTCATGAAAAATGTAGGAATAAGTAATTGTCTAGATTTCATATAAATTTGTGTGTGGCAAAACTATAATGAAAGCAGCTCACTTGTCTTGGAAAAATGAGGAAAATATCCTCTTTAATGATTATACATTCTAAATAAAATTTTTCACTGAATTCTGAGTTATTAGTGTCAATATAAACAGGGATAATCCAATAAAACATGAAAAATTAGATAATAATAAAAAATGACTGCTTTTTGAGTACTCTCTTTGCAGGCCCTCTCCTAATCACTTTGCATTCATCTGTGCTTGGCTAACACAGAAACAGGAAGTTTTTAGTGTTATCTCTGATTTTACAGACAATGATGCAAGCTCAGAAAGGCTGGACAATGGGCCACAACCACTCAGCTAGCAAACAAGGGCCAGGAGGTTGAGTGATCCTTCTGGCTTAAAATTCTCTTCAGAAAACCCCCAATCTCATTATAGCCAACCATAAGTACTAATTTTCTTCCCCACTAAATTTTTCTTCACTTGGTATGGAGGTGGTGGTGGTAGTGGTCTGAATCTTCCTCTTCTCTTTTAATTCTTCCCTATGCTTTGAAAAAAAAATAATAACTGATCAAAACCTGGGCAACTGACTTGAATCAGAAAGAAAATCTAAATAACCAATTCCCGATTAAGGGTAGTTAACTGTATAAAAGAAGAAATAAAAGATACATGTGACCCCAAAATGCCTGTGTGCTCTGCCACATTGGACATTACTGATTCTTTTCCCTTAATGGCTACAAATACTTATGCCTGGATGTAGCTGTCACCACAGCCGTTCTTCCTGTCTCCGCCAGGGCTATGACCCTCACTGAATACTGTGCCTACTCACCTCCAGCTAACATTTGTGTTTAAGGCTCAAGCAAATTCACACTTTCCTTTTCTCTATATACTCTTTTGAGAAAACTCATCTCTTCTCAGCTAGACCCATGACACTTGTATTAAGTCTGTGCTAGTGAATTTCAAATCTGCAGGTTCACACACTAGACTGTATAGCTGTAAACACATCAAGGTATCCTTTACTAACATGCCAGCCTCCATTCAGGATTTGACCCATCTTCTGGAAAAACAAGCTCCCATTTCAACTTCCCAATCCACTGGACCACAACTATCTTTCCAGTGATACAATTGAAAGCCAGTTTTGATTATTTTATCCCCTGTCTTACCCCTACCCATATAAGGCACGATCAGATCCTGTAGAAATAGCCTTCAAAATTTTCTTGCAATACCTGTGGGCACCAAAATTCTGGCCCCTGTCCCTACACATTTGCAGTATTTTTAAAAGGCTGACTTGTCTTCCCATTGTGGTTCATTCTTGCTGCATTGTCCTGAGTGGTGCAAGATGAATGTTCTTAAAATTAATCATTCCACCAAGTGTTTTCTATGGTCTTCTCCCAGAATAAAGTTAAATGACATTAATCTGATTTCCAGTGTTCTCCATGACCTGCTAGTTAGTAGTGACACTCATTCATTCCAAGTCAGGAATTCAAAAACTAAATAGGTGGTTTCCTATAATGAGGATTTTTAAAGCAGAAAAATACATTCATGGTTTCTATTTCAAACTTTCTGCAGTTATAACATATAGTAGTTAAAGCTGATATAATCCTATTACATAGTGATGCATGCTCTTTATAATTTTTTTTGTGAAAAAGAGAGATCTGGAGAGAGTAAATGACTTGATTAAGGTCATGCAATTAAGGTCCAAATATAGTAGCCTTCCAACTATAGTATGCTACATTCGAAAGGAACAACTTTGTTCCCATTGTAACCCAAGAACTTATTCTCCATTATTGTCCACAGTTCCATTCAGGTAACTTGATTCCAATATAAACTTCCCTTGATGACTTAGTGCAAACTTTCAAGTCCTAATCTTTGTCCATGCTAGTATTCTCACATGGACAAATACCACCTTCTCCAAGACCTCTATATTTTATACTGTTCAAGGTCTAGGCCAAGTGCCACTGCCTCCAATTTCTCCAAGATGTTTCAAGGCTGTAACTTCAGTCTACACAGACTGTACCCCTCTACTGTAGCACACGAATTGTACTATCATATGAAGTACTTAATTGTATAAAATCTTTTACTTTTAACCAACAGATTTGTATTGGCAGGTTTTATTTCATGATCTAAGCTCAACTTTTGAAGGAAATCAGATCATGTCTTGTCTTTGTTATGCTATTCTTCCTGCTGAAAACAGCTCCATACACTCCATAGGAGCTGCACTATTTTCTGGAAATGTAGAGACTCTAAGAACAGAACCTGATACAAAGTTGTAAATAACAGACAAACCAAAATCCCAGAGGACATCAAGATCATAGATCAGTCAATGCCTAGTTTAACAAAAGCTTAAGTTAGTTCATTCACTCAAAAATTATATGATGCCTTCTCTGAGGCAATAAAGGCTCTAAGCACTAACATGCATCTAAAATGAGTGAAACAGACATACCCTGCTGACATGGGGCTCACAGTCCAATCAGAGAAGACACATACCTAAAATTTAATAAGAACCACGGGGGCATGAAGAGTGATTGGATCGTAGGGCATTATATTCAGTAGTGGATTAGTCCACTGATGAATCCATAGCTAAGCGTGGCTGGTAGGAGGAGGAGGGTTCTGATTGGAAGAGACGAGTCACTGAGGACATGACCTAGAGGGGTCTATCTCCCTCTCTTGGTCCTTCTTTCTCTCTCTGCATCTTGGCCACTGTGATGTGAAAGTAGCTTTCCTCCCCCAGACCATTCCACCATGGTATTTCTGCCTTGGAGTCAGCAGACCAGAAACTGTAACAGGGAGCCAAAATAAATCTCTCCTTTATGTTGCACGTGTCAGTGATGAGATTGTGACAAAGACATGAAGGGAAGGAAAGAAAGAAAACAATCAAAGTGATGGATAACTATAACAACTGGATGGATAACTCTGCCATTCCTCCAACCCTGTGAGATGGAGAAAGGAGTTTATGGGAGTCTATCATGAAAATACAACCTTGGGCATGCTGAGCAATTTAATTAACAGAACCTAGCAGATAAAAGAAGTTGACAAAATGAATTGAGCTCCAAACTCAGAACTTCACCCCATGTCACCTTGAGGTGGTGTTTCTTAAAATGTCACAACTATCACAGAAATTAAGCCCAAGGAAAGAAAGGCAGAATCAAGGATTCAAACGGCTCAGAATTGGGCAACTAGACTATGAATAACTGCATGTTAGTGTTCGCTGAGGCAGGAAGAATATAAAATAAATGTTTTCAATCAAGGAAAATCAAATCGAGCCCATTTATTTTTCTTTATCAAGTGAATCAAAAGCTTGACTGAATGAAAAACTAAAACCAATCCAAAGAAAATTGCGCCTGGTGTTGTATATACCCATGCAAGAGGCAGACATACACAGAACCCCTTAATCTTCATCTCCCTTTCAGTGTGTGGTAGGCTGCCATACAATGGTGTGGAATGAATGGGACTAAAGTTCTGGATTCAAACCTATTTAAAACTCCTTGTTGCTCATAGGGTTGGAAGGAAACTGAAATTCAATCCTTTATATAATCAAAGAATCAACTTTAGAATCAGAAGCAAAATAGACCATATTTTTTTCAAGTTCCTTCTTTCCAATCAAGCATCTCTCCTGACATTATTTGACAAAGTCTGAAAAGTCTGAAAGGTAAAGCCATAGTCTGAAAATGGGTAAATGACTCGCCTGCCCAAGATAACTCAGACAATCAGTAACAAACCTGAGAGCATTTCTGTGCTCTCCTGTCTCCCAGCAGAGTGCTCTTTCTACCAAACTACTTTGTCTGGATGGTAAATAAAGAAGGAAATGTGCCTAGAAGAGTCTTTTATGGAAAGTAGTTTGACAGCAGGTTGATGGTGACCAGAAAGGATGACTGCCCTGCTAAGTTTCAATTAGTTAAATGAAGTCTCTGTAGGTCCTTAATCATTTGAGTAAAATGATCCATTTAAATGATATTTGAAAAATGTAAAAGTGATAATGGGCAAAATGATTTTTGTAATAGTATAGATGGGGAATCCAGAGAAGCTTATTGTCAAAATCTAATAAGGGCAGTGATTGTGGAAGCAAAGAGGAAAGAATGACCTATCATAGGAGTATTGTGCAGGAGTGCTAGGAGTCTGACAGCCTGTATTTACAAAATGAATGAAAAGCAGTGAGAAATCACTTCCAAATACTCACAGTTAATTATAAATTATAAGACGACATGAACACTCAACACACATACAGTAAGTACTGAGAATTTGTTCAAAACCTACATTTTTCTGTCAGTGAGTCTGAAAATCACCTTCATGCAGGAAAGATAGCATATTTAATTTTTAAAAAGTGATAGACTTCTCACTCCACATGCACAAACCCTACTTTTCTTGTCTTTATTGATTCATTCACATTTTTTCATTCAATAAAAACATCTGTATCTACTGTGCACTGAGTACTCGGGTGGCTACAAAAATGAATGAGATGTTCCAAGCCTTACACATTCTCAGATGTATTTTTAATTTGAACTGTTTGCACATCTAAGTGCTACAACTGAGGTATGAACAAAGGTCTCTGGGAGCACAAAAGAAGTGCTGAGGAAGTCAGGCAAAATAGTGTCAGAGAAGGCTTCACAGAGGAGGTGACACTTGAGTGAGATCTTAAAAGACATCTGTGTCCTTCCCAAGGAATTGATAGAAAATAGCCTGTGAAAACATAAGGAGCGGTAAAAGATTTTCATATTTAAAGAGTGGTCAGCCATGTCATTTGATATAGGGACATCACGAGTTGTATATGTGGGTGGAAGGTGGGGGAATTTTTAAAAAGTGGCAGTTAAATAAGTTAAGCCCAGTCATGAGGAGTAGGCCCAGATATTCAAGCATGCTTTCCTAAGGAGTGTTGAACTCAGCTGGTAAATTAAAAGGAGCCATCTGAGATTTGTGAGAAAATTAGTTTTCAGCTCAACATAACAAATTCTTCATTATCTGTAGCCTCCTGAAGGCACAGGTTGCAATTTCTTCCCCATACCCAACTTGATTTGAAAAAGACTACTTTAGCCGCTTTGAAATCCACAGTGAAAATATCTCCATCTAGAAAAATATGGGTGCCAAGGTAATGGGGTTTTCATCAACTAATGCAACTATCAGGTATTAGCTTCCTAGAAGGTGCTTATTGGGGCTTTTGGAACCAATGTCTGATCAGGCCCTGGTTCTTAGTCCTTTGTGTAAGAAAGCAGAATATGTTTGAGGAATTTTGAAGGTGCATCCTTTCAAAGAGACAACCTTCTTATCCTTGAATTAAATTCACAAAAGCAAAGTTTTCCTTGTGGCACAATGCTCCCATGTCAAGTCAACCTACTCTCCTGCCACCAGGCTACTCCCCCAGCAGTGTCTCAGTTGCATTAGAATGGCCCAGTGTGGGCTGGACCCAGCGCATGTTCTGGGACACTGTCAGCGGGAGCTCAGCACCTAGGCCCAGATCTTATTCACTTCCAGAGTGTCTGTTTTCCCTCAGATATGTCCTGTTCCTTTGCCTCCTGTCAATTTCTGTTTTTTATAGGCATATTTTCCTGCTGCTTGCTAATAACCAGAATGACAGCTGGCAAAACCAAGTATGGAGAAGTAGGATCCTTTCCCAGAACTCAGAAGGAATGGAAGACAGAATTTTTTTTTTTTAAAAACATAACTTCAATCTGAAGCACGTGTCACTGACAGAAATTTCAGACTGACAGACTTAGCATGTGTGTCCCTTACACAAGACCCAAAAGATCTCGAAGCTGGAATCAAATGTAGTATTGGCTGTCTTTTCTACATCTCAATTGTACCTTTGCAATAGAAAAAGAATCATTTCTCAGTTCTCCCTCACACTGAAGCACATATCTCCCACTTCCCACGGGAAGAAAGAAGAGAGATAGCAGGTGACCACACAAGTCTTGGATGTCCCCTCTGTTCCTTCAGGAGTGCAGATGGCATTTGTAGGTCACCTCTTTGACTCAGTGTGCAAGTTTGGTGGCCCGCATGGTAAGATGCTCTGCTCAGACTAACTATTGCTCCTCTTCTCCATCCTGCCTGACTCTCAGAACAATGTCACCAACTGGCCGGGATGTAGTGAGGCTGACATCATTTCAGACAAGGTGAAAATAATGCCAGCAAGGGAAAGGAAACTCCTGTAAAGTATAAGGAACATTAAGTACAACCACAGGCTTCTGGTCATTAAAATTCCCAGGTCCATAATTGTTCAAAGGTGCAGTGTAGCTACTAGGTACCCTTTAATCATCCTTAACCTCTAGTGCAGAACTCAGAACTGCCTTGTGTGTCCCTGTTATGAATCCAGAAAAAGCTCTATATACTTAAGAAAAAGTGGATACATGCATAATTCTGCTTACAGCACCAGCCTTTGGGCACGAGTCAAATAAGGGTGAAGGCCTGTACAAGATAGTTCCAATCAAATTCCGAGGAGCCAGCTCAATATTAGAATATGCAACACAAGAAATGCCTGGTTGAACCCGAAGGAAGAATATGCAATTAATAAATGTTACTTAAGGGTGATTAATTCTTCCCTCTTCTCATGCTATTGGCGAAGGATGCCAGAAATCTTATGTGGAATTTGGGGAGTTTGGGGAAGAACAACTGCTCTGGATTCATTCCCTCCTGCTCATTCCATACAGGCAAAATCTGATGGCCTTAGGGATTTGATGTAAAATGCTGCCTATTCATCCAGGTGCCTTCGTGATATACTGTATGTGGGAGAAATGGCAAGGTGGGTGGAAGACTGGTTAAAGCAGTGACAAAATGACCTAATAACTACCTTTTTGGCAAGTGTGCCTGGGGGTTCTGCCATGATTCTTTCTTACAAATCACCAACAACTTTAACTATAAAATAGCATTTTTTTTCTCCCCTTATTCCTTTGGACAAACATAAAGTTTCCTAAGTCTTTAATCAGATAGATTGCATTTCCTATTCTGGAAAACACAATATTCCTTAATTGTATTCCTTAGTACAGTTCCAAATCTGTCCCTTAGCCTTGCTTGCTCACAGCTGACATTGCCAAGACTGGGCCAAGATGGAACTGTAAAAATACCATACATTATAAAAACACCTGGAAACCCCTGCCAGAACATTACCAAGACTGACTCAACTCAACTGGCTCCTGAAAAAGGACCTGCCCGATTGCCAGGAGAAGAGGTACAAGATAAAGACAGTGCAGCATTTGTTTTCTTACCTCACCTTCACCCCTGTTTCTTCCTTATAAACACTGTTTTTCCTTTCATCCTGTAGCACTTTGGGGAGCAATTCCATTAAATATAATAACAGTGTAGTAATACAAAGAACATCATTTTCTAGCACTAATAACTTTCACTTTAAAACCACTTGTGTGCTCCAAAATTTAGTGTAGCATCAATTTCTTATCAAGGCCAGCACACACATCAAATTGGAAGCTTTAAAGTTCTGTTTCTTTTGAGTTTGTAATCTATGTACAGGGGAATTGAAATGTCATTTAAAGTTAAATTTGTTTTGATGCTCATGTTGCCAGTTTTAGTGATAGAAACTCATCTCTCTGAATAAAATAGACATAGAAGTGTCAGAAAAAGGAGGCAAAAACCATATGAGGAAAGTATAAACACCTGCCTGCTAGAGGATCAGCACTGATGAAATGTTCACTTCCTATACCCTTTACAGAATCTGAAATTCACAGCACTTAGAGGAATCAAAATTTTTAAACTGGTCATCGGCAGAGATGGAATGGGAGAAGTGCTTTCAGGAGCACCGAGATTTAATTTATGTGAACGGTATCATTGCCTTTAATCCTAGTCCGTTTATTGAGGCCACACAAAGGGTAGCAGAGTTGAGAACAGTGATTTGCAACCCCTGGCCACATTTTCAATTCAAGTAAGGAGATCTTAGTTCACGCCCATGTCCATGTCCATGTTCATGTCCATTCCCAGCCCTTGCCCTTGCCATCTTCCAGGTGAATTAAATCCGAATGTGTGCTGGGTGAGGCCTGGGGATCTCTACCCAGCTTCTCAAAGCTTCCCTGGGGACTCTAACATGCAATCAGGACCGAGAAGCAATGACACAGGAACTCAAAACACAGAGAACTGAAGACCAGTGATGGCAGCATGAAAGAAGTCAGCATGGCAGTTCTTCCCCGTGTCTGTGGGTCATTACCACGAAACAAAATTGTAAAAGACATCGGAAAACAAAAAAATGCTAACTTCTGATGATCATAGAAAAAAAAAACATTTCACCTGGGTACTTCAATGGTTAGTATTATCACCATCACCCAGTGCCTCCTACCAACAACCCCTGCTGTTTCCAAAGTCACCTCTGCCAGTGAGATGGCAAACACCTGAGCTGTCCCCTTGGTTTTATGCACATAGTAGGTACCGGCCTATTGTGCACGGCCAATGAGAAACAGGCTGTAAAAAGCCGATCACCTGGAGGATGGTCCGCAGCACCGAAGTGTTTAATCTGGTCTAGGTGGGTTATTTTGGAATAAGGCTGAAAGTTCGGGGGAGAAAGTGCATCCCAAAGGATCGAGCCGCTAGAGGCCGCTCTGAGCCAGAGTCTCACTAAATTGTGTTCTGAAGAGAAATCACATCAAAGGGAAGACTAAGGCTGCAGAGTAGCACTGGGAGTCATGGCAACCCCGGGGCTCCTATTTTTAAACTTGTGGTGAGTGCGCACACAGAGTGCGTGTGTGCGTGGGGGAGGGAATTCTGCTACATCTCGGAAGAACATTCTTTCACGAAGTTTTGAGTTTGCAGGTGGCTAATAATCTGTGACAATGAGATCAAAGAATAAACTAGAATCAACGATAAGAGAATGACTCTTCCCTCTCCCTTAACTCCAACTATCTTTGTCTCAATCAGAAATGATTCTTTCTGGTCTTCTGTCACAGTACCAGTAAATGCTTGATAGTTTTAGCCAATTTTTAATTTTTTTTGTCAATTTTTTTTTCGTACTGGGAATTGAACTCAACAGCCTCCCCACTGAGTTATATTTTGAACCCTTTTTAATTTTTCTTTTATTTTGAGACAAACTCTTGCTGAGTTGCCCAGTGCTGGGATTATAGGCACACATCACCATGCTTGGCTTAGCCACCATATTCTGAAATGCTGATGTTATGCCACCAGCCTCTTAGGTGATTCACTTTGTGTTTCAGGAAAAATAAGTCCAAACTTGCAGATTAATATAGCCTTTCTGTGGATGCCCCACTCCCCATGAGGCCAATCAAATGGAAGTTGTGTACTGTCCGGTATCCCTGGCATCTTACACAGTGCTCAGTAGATAAAAGGAAGTCCGACCATCTACTGAACATGTCACCAAATGAACTGAGAATGAATGTAATTTTGTGAGGTACTGCAAAGCCCCCAGAAGTCACATTTCTTTCTTCCTAGAGACATTTTTTTTCTCCAATCTTTGGCTGAGTACAGGCCTTAAACAAATCCAAATTTATCTAACCTGTCAAAACTGAAGAGTGGCCCTGGAGGACATTTGTAAATCACGACAGAGGCCAAGGTCTTGTTTTGTTTTATCACATGTCCCTGACAGGATTTTCAATGTGCCTGTAACCTCACTGAACTGCACAAGATTTTAGAACAGAAAGTCCACATCTACTTTGGTTCCCTGACTTTCAGGTCTGAGAAAAATACATCTGTTTTTCCACATATGGGAGAAGGACATCATAATACACAGGAACAGGATAACGACAACAACAAAAAAAGAAGAAGAAGAAGAAAAAAAAAAAACACTCCAATGGGAAAGGGAAGACATCGGCAAAATCATAGTAAGCCACAGCTGGTGACAGACAGTGAAATCAGCAGGCTCAGTGTGGACATCCTTAATGTGTGTGTGTGTGTGTGTGTGTGTGTGTGTGTACTGAATGCTCTCTCAGGCCAACTCTGAGCTTAACATGGTCTAGTCTTCAGGACAATAATCCAGCAGAGAATCCAAAAAAGGCAACTCTTTATTACAGAACCATTCTGTCTTGTGTGTAGTAATGTGTTTGCGGAAGTCAGTGTCACACCTAATTGACTGTGCCTCTTCAGCATGGGAAACAATTCTCAGGGCAGCAGTGTGGGCAGAGTGCAGCTCAACTTCACACAGATTTGAGTTTGACACCCAACTTCATCTGTAACTCAAGCAGAGAAGTGACTTAAATTTTCTGGATCTCAGTTTATCTGAAAAATGGAAACAATACTACCCCTCTCTAGTACTTTTAAGACTAGTGGTGCTATATAAAGCATTTGGCATAAAGTATTGACTCAGTAACCTTTGTTCACATAAACATTCTAAATTGCTGAAGCTTAGTATTTTTCAGTACCAAGTGCTGTTTTATTATTACTATAGGAAGCCTTTTAGTGGAAAATTTTAAAAGGTATTATAGAGCTCTTTGGGTTCTTAAACCAAGGATAATCGATATAATTTAACCTTTTATTGATGATTTAATAATGCCTATGCTATCTTGCCATACAAGGATTCTTTAAAGGGGTTTATACTTTCTGGGCATATATGAAAGTTTTTGCCTAAATAGTCTTACAGCACTGAGCTTTTGAAAGACTTCTATTAGATTTTTCTGATATTTCCAGCTCTTTCCATTCTAGTTGTCATTTATTAACAACATCAGTCTGTCTACCTGATTTCCATAACCATTGTGTTATTTCTAAGCTACTGTCTTCTGGGAAATCAAATATGTTCAATAGAGAGTGCTCATTCCTCACCAGAACTATGGTATGATGATCCCCTGAGTGAATAGAACTCTGGTTTTTTTAACTGGGAATATTATTGCCCAGATTATAAAATAAACTAAACTTTGTGTTTCCCTTGCAGCTTACTGTGACCACTGACTGATTCCTGACCAATGGGCTAGAATCAAAGTGAAGTACTCCTGGGGAATTGCCTTAAAATGAAGGATTTGGCCTTTTCCCCTTTTTAACACCGATCTCCTGCTTGAAACAGGAGTTCCAGCATCCATTTTGGGCACAGAGACAAAGATCACATCCAAGGATAAAAGAGTAGAAAGCAAGCAGGAATCTGAGCCCAGGAATCACACAGAGATCACACCAGCTCTGGACAGACCACCCTCAATATGCTTATGTATCTTGCTTAAATTAAGCAACTTATACTCATCATCATAGAGTGCCAGCTGCCCCAAATGCTACATAGAAGTACCTATAAAATCAGAATAAATGAGTTCTGAGTTAAACCACTTTCATTCAGGGCAAGAATTTTGAGTCAGTGATATCAACTTAGAGCTATTTTCTGCTTTCCTCATTGTCGGTTATGTTCCAGGAAGGTCAGGTAGCTGAATGCGTGACCTCTCCCCAGGTAAAAGCTACGGTCTATATGTGATCATATGTGAGATGTGATAATAGAGGAATGGGAATAATGCCCCTGTGTGGACTCAGAATCAGTATTTTTAGTCATGGTCTATAATACACATCCACACATGTGCACACACGCTCACACTCACACACACATTGCCTTTTTCTCTACACGGACAAAAATGAATGAGGGAAACTTTATGTATTTGTAAATTCAGTGCAGTAATTAACTATATTACAATTGCTTTCTATTGTGTTATTCACGTCTAAATAAAAGTCCCTGGTAGGCTTTTGTTCTAGTAAGAACAAAACTTGTAGGTAAGTGTGTCTGGAAATGCTATTGGGAAAATGAAAAGAAAGCAAAGTATCTGAGTTTTCTCAGATGATGTCCACAACTCATCCATGCAGTGAATCAACAGCTCTCTGAGATTTGTTTTAATGATTGAGTGAGATAATATACATGAAGATCATCTTCATGAAAATGCTCACTTTTATTATCATCAGATGAGCCACAATGATGAACAACTTGAAGTTTTTGACCATCAGGTTTTATATTCAACATTAAATGTATCTTGACACATAACCTCATCTGGGTTTCATCTGCAGTCTCTTTCAGGGAATTGTGGAAAGGACCACTTAGGATGAATATGATTTTTTCACAGAGTGTCTTCCACAACTACTTTTGTTGCTTTGTCAAGGAAGAACTTTCCTTTAGAAAAAGAAGACAGCTATGATTTCTCAGAAATATATACAACTACTTGACTACTAAATTCAAACAATAAATGGGCTGAGATTATTCATTGACCATCTTTACAGCCATCAAGACTTTAAAAATAGAATTAGATCAGAAGAAAATACCTTGATCATCTGAGCCAATTCCAGGCAATCAGTTTTAAAGGGTTCATCCTGACTTCTACCCCATATTCAATCATTTCCACATAAACACATGAACAGACTCGGCCACAGATGCAGAACTGGGGGAAATGTAACATGCAAAATGTTTCACACAGTTTTCTTAATAATGTTCCACTTTATGTGACATATGTAAATGTAGATACAAACACAGGTGCTGCCTGCAAATGTAATACAGGAACACATGAATCTGCGTGTGTGCACACAAGAATTACACATATGGTCACTTATATGCACAGAAAGCAAAAGGCAGGAAAAGCTTTAAAACCTTTAAATGGAAGCTGGGTAAGAGTAGACAGGGGCAGCAAAAGATCAATGAACAGAACGCCCTATAGAGATGGAAAAGAATAAAGAAAGAAAGGGGGTGGGTGTGAAGCAGTAATGAATGAGGAAAAGAAGCAGCCTGAGCAGTGAGGCAGGCTGTAGGCAGCCCCCGGCCGGCTGCTGCTGCTGGAAGCTGGACAAGAGGGAACAGATTTGAGCAGCAGGATGCTCTAATCTGTCAGCGGCAGTTCCTTCATGTGTGACCAGCCAAACCAGCTAGGGGACTGGTGCCAGTCTGGCTGAGCTAACCCCCACTCCCACCCCAGACCCTCCAGGAAAAGGACTCACCACCAATAAAACCCTGAAAGGCAAGAGAAGGTTCCACATCCCCAGCTCCTGCCTTTACTCTTCCTGGGCTTCTACCAAGGTCTCATCTGTGCCACTTCAAATGTCTTAGCAGTCATTCTGAATGCCCCACTCCTTCCAAATCCTTATTGGTCACATCAGGTCCTGGAGAATGTTTCCCAGGACATAACCTCCTATGCCTTCCCTGAAAGAGCCAGTGGAGAGGAAGCAAAAAGAAGGTCTCACACCACTATCTATTCACGACATGTGAAGGATCTCACATAGATGCAAAAGTCACCCAAACATCTCTGCCCTCCAGACGTTCGTGTTGGTTAAGCTGACCTTGGCTAGCTGTGGTCCAGCCTTGCGTGAAGCTTCAGCCCATGCCCGTTAGCATAAATGACAGCATCCTAGCTTTCTGGCAGCTTGCCTCCATCCTTACCCCCACTCAGCCAGCCTTTATCCTCTGGTGGGAAGAGAGAACAGATGGAGAAATGACTCCCACTCAATTCCTAAATAATACCAGCTTTGATTCCCATCAACTGTGAATTTGCACCTTTGTCTGGGTAAGAACCAAGAGCACAGAAGTCGTGGGGACATTGCCAGGCCAGGGCAAGGGTTAAGCAGGGACCTAGCTGCTTGCCAACTCTTCTGAGGACATGGTCAGTAGTTGAGAGGCTGTGTGCTCTAGGGGCAAGCACTGCTACTGCCATCAGGACACTTGGGGCCAGTGAATGCCTGGCTCTGACAGATGAGTGATCCTGAGCTTGCATTTTCACATGGGCATGATTCCTCATTCCACTGTCTATTCATTAAGAAGGAGCAGTCTGACAGCACTGGTTTACACGAGCACCGAGGACTCACTGGATCCCAGTGTTCTGACACTAAGGGAGGGCGAGTTTCTCTGAAGTTTCATCAGTGAGCTGCACAGTTAGGGGCTGAAATCCAGGACCCCAGTGCAGAGACAGTGTCAACCTTGTCATCACATAGCTGGAGCTGGGGACCTTTGGACCTATAGATTTTTAAAATATAAAAGGGGAATCACACTTCCTGTCTTTTCACTCACATTTTTATCCACTGAATATATATGAGTGCCTACTTCTCAGACACTGTGTTTAGAATACAATAATTTTTTTTAAAGCTCTTATTACGGAGTTTGAATTCAACTGAGGGAGAAAGGCAACAAAACATTTAAAACTACATACAGTATGTCAGGTAAGTGTCAGAGAAAAAGCAAGTGAGAGAGAGTTTGGGAGGGTGGAAACGACAAGCCGCCCCCTTAAACAGAGTGCTCAGGGAATGTCTCCGGAGGATGTTTATATCAGGACTTCAGTTATGATCAAACTAGATAACAACACAAGGCCAGACATGCAGGAAGTCTTCAGAAAAGGCAACTAATGTTGCAGTTCATAACTTTTTCCACCTGGCTGACAACTGTGGTGAGACATGAATGTGTGTTGGGTGATCCATGCTTAACCCACACCATTGCCACCAACCCACATCCTTCCTGAGGCAGAATCTCTTCCTGAAAGTGAGGTCTGTCTGCTTTCTCCATTGAGAGACACTGCCCTTCTCTGATGTTGCTTCTCTCCTCTTTGAGACAATCCCATTCCTTCCCACAGGCGATGTGTGTTCTCCCCTTGCCGGATGCACACTCGCCACACTCTGCTGCGCACAGTGAGGTGGAGCCATTTCCTCACTTGCCCATTCTTTACCTGGCCCTGTACTCCAATCATAACCCATCACATCAGGAAAACAGAAACATAAAATGGGGTAGAGAAAGAAGAGGAGGACAAGGCGAGAAAGAAGAAACACAAGCTACGACATGGGTAAGCTTAGATCTTACCTGTCGGCCCTAGGATTAAATAGTAATGAAGGATAGAATTAGGTAGGTGTCTCAGTGTTAAACGTTAGTGAATACCTATCAGAATTTAGAGTTTAGGGCAAATAGCAGTGATCATTTACTGAAATGAGGAGTGTGAAAGACTAGAAGAAACAAGGGTTCAAATAATTCTTATATTAAATCATTCTTCCACAAACAGACAAGGCTTGCTTCCTCATGGTTGCATTATAAACATGAAATGTATCTTTTAGAAGAGTTGTTGGATTCTTTGTTTGCCAACGTGTATGTCCTGGGGAGATAGTTTCTTTCTTCCTGCATAAACAAGTGTGCCTTGCTTTATGAAATATTCTATATGAAAATTTAACTTTCTTGGATTCCATTACATTCCTTTAACAAAGTGAAGGGCAACTATGCCCATTACTCTACTTGTAACTAGGCATTCAGGTAACCTTTTAACTTGTTCACATGTAAATGAGATTAAGTTATGTGAGCCTATTACACATATTTGCTTTACCATAAATCTGCCTATTCTTGGCACTCGCTGAACTTTTAATAACAACTGAAAGATGGATAATGTCCAAGTAGCTCTTGCCCATAGTGTCTAAAAACTAATTGACTCAATTCTTCGTTTATTTCTTAACCTCTCAGCACTTTCCAAGCCAAATGAGTCAAGTGGGCATCCCAAGGGGACAATCCAGCTAATACAGTGGTTGCGAGGACAGAGAATCAGCCTCAAGGTTGCAGGAAGCTCATTTTCATCACAGCTCTGCTAATAAGAAGCCAGTCAAGCACATTTCTTCACATTACCTGTTCAAAGCCACTCTTCAGCCCTTATGCCTCAATACCTACGGCAGGAGGAGCTGGCAACTTTCACTGGGAAGTGAGAATGTGGGGGGAGGGTACAAAACAAATGTCGAGTGGGAAAACTGAGGACACTGGGGAAAAATAATTAGGCAAGATTCATAAGAGGATGACTTTATTAAGACCGATCTAACCCAAATAGCATCTGCTCTTCCTACAAGTTCCGTAAGTAGCTCTCCATACAGAGCAGCTGTGTTGGGTTCTCAGGACAGAAAAGGAACCCAGAAGTACATGGCAGGTGTGCCATCACCAAGGGACAGAAACTGACTATCAAAGTATGAGAGAGCACATTGTGAAGGAAAATAACCATTAGCTGCTTCCCAGGGAAGCAGTAAAAGAAAACTGTAGACTGTGCCTACTAATAGCCAATATTTCCTCTTTCATTCAGGAGCATAAAGATGGATTTAGAGAACTGACCTGGTCACTTTCTAAACATTTTTAGATCATCTGGTACCAAGAGGTTTTCAGATGTTTCTCAGAAACAAAGACAATCTTTTACTTAGAGTTACACAGCATAAGAAATGCTGCAGCTCTTTCAATCAAATAAAGTTCCCAGTTGGAATAAATCTCTCTCAGCATGCCTTGCGCTATGGTAGGGCATTTTACTGTATTTACTAATAAGGCATAAATGAATGCAACAAACTTCCAGCAGAAAATTACTTCTTATTAATGTACCAACTAGAGTTGTCAGATTTAGCAAATTCAAAGGCAAGAGCTCTGTTAAATTTAAATTTCAGGGGAAAAAAATAGTCTTTTTTGTATCAGTATGTCCTGTTCAATATTTGGGATGGACTTACACTAAAAAATATTCACTGCTTATCTGAAATTCAAATGCAACTGAATTGTACTTTCTGTGCAACCACTGTAAAGTGCTTTCTCCAGCATACTTTGAGCTTATCGGGAAATAATCACTAGGTCTCCAGCAGGCCAATCTTCAAGAAGTTAGGAAATTATCAATAAGAAATTTGCAATAATACCTCATAAATAATGTTCATTTGATAGTGATCTAAAACTGCATTTTAAAGGTCCTCTCAGAACACATATATGTAATATGTTTAAAAAAAATTCCTTTGGTTGCTAAAAATGAATCACTTCAAATACATATCTGTGTTTGAGATACAAGGGTATCATACAGCCTCCTACCCTTGTCCCCAAAATCTAGACTTACAAACTTCCCAGCTATGACAAGAAACCCACAATCTGTTCAGCATAAACAAGTCTTACCTCCCTTAAAATGAGAGGAGAAGTCTTTTTCCTGAATCTACATTCCTACTGTCCTCCTTGGGGTTTAGTGGGCTTCTAAAAATCTCTGAAGGAGGTTTCCTCCCTTTGCTGTTGCTGAGAGATGCCAAAGAAAAGTCTTCCTCATAAAACAACCAACCATTTGCAGCAATTTTATCTGCAAAAGATTTCCTGCTGTGGCTAAATGGTGTGGTTGCTTGGTTTGTTATTCAAAAGAGTGACCCTAGTGAAACCAGAGGTTTGAAGAGGAAAGAGTCCAATTTCAGAGAAACATAAGTAGAAAGAGCCAGAAGGGAGAATGTCTAATTGAATTCCATAGATGTCCCCAGAATATAGTGACAGCGACGACACCTTTGCCCTGGGGGTACCTCTTCAGAATCCCGACTAGTAGCCCAAACCCTTCTGTGTTCAGAGAAAATAACGTATTAGAAATTCCCAAGAGAAGCTAAGGATTGGAGTTCAGAGCCATTGGAAGCTACACCAGGGAGAAGCAGAAGGAAACGACAGTGGAGATGAGTAAGGAATGTAGGTGCAGTACATGTAGAGGGGACACATCCAAGTGAAGGTGTCCAGCAGACAGGAAGACCATCCCCTCAGGAAATCAGAGAACCAGGACACAAGAGATACTCACAATGGAAATCTCTTTTCTGGTGGAGAAGTAAGATGGGAAATCTAGTGAAGCTGAACTCCTGCTCTGGCTAGCTCTCTCCTTTATACTGATGCCTACAGCATGGATGAATAACCTGCTATGCACAGTTCTTACTGCTTCTGGGGTGGCCACACTTGAGAAAATGGAGCTGGGCATATGTGGTCATCTTGACAGTAACTTCTACAGAAAGAGCTCAGAGGACTGAGGAGAGGCACTTTGCTGATAAATCACTGAGTGCCCCTCAGGCCTCTGAGAGACAGGAACAAAGGTTAAAACCTTTGGTGGTTTTCAGAGGCATGTGATTAGAGACCAGGCTTCAGAGATAACATTATACTCTGATCAAAATGGTAATAATACCTGCAGATTGCTACTGACTTAAAAGATGCTTTAAAATAAAAGAAGGCATTCCCAGACCATATATATGGACTTTAAGGTTACAGTCCTGTGATTTGAATTATCTGACAGATGTTTGAGTCCCAGTGTTCCTTCATGGCTATCTTTTGTTTTCAATAGCACATTTAAGGAAATAGTATGAATCAGATTTGAATTTAACACTAACAACAGTGGGGAAAAGCAGGCATCTACAGAACTGATGCAACAGTAAGTTTTTCAAGAGAACTTTTAAAGATCCATTCCATGGAGCAGGTGTGCACTGAGTCTTGGACAATATCATTCATTCACTTCTCCATGCCACACACTGTGCTGGGAATGAGGACAGAAAAATGAGATAGGAAGGCCACTGGTATCCCAGAACTTGCCAGAAAGGGAGATAATACAGCACAAAATTATCATTGCTTGAGAAGTGGTTTTATTGGAAAAGTACAAGATGCAGTGAAGGCATGTAACAGGCTAATGTTAGTCCAGCGCTCAGCAAAGACTTCAGTAGAAGTGATGCCAAGACAGAAAACTGGGGAGGAATATCATGAGCTGGGTAAAAGACCACCTGCCTGCGTCTAGTGGAGAGGAGTGTGCTGGGGGACACGCTCAAGACAGACAAAGGGAAGAGCGGGAAATGAAACAGAACATAGTATCTTCAAAAAACTAAAGTAAGTTCAGTACTGCAGGAAGATGACATTCAAGTGAGAGAATAGCACCAGGCAATTTTGGAAAGGCAGGCAGGGCCCATGCTGTGGGAGACTTTATTAACTATATTAAGGAGATTGGCCTTTATGATAGGAACAATGAAAAGGCACTAAAAAGTATTAAGCAGGCAAATGATGAAATCACATGTTCCTTTCAGATCACTCTGGCTGCAGTGTAGATTGAAAAGAAGCAGAATGGAGTGCAGGGAGATAATTTAAGAGGCCCCATAGCAGTGCAGATAGGAAGAGATGGCCTGGGATAGATAGGGCAGGGGAAATGAAACCAGGCCGAAGCATTCCAGGGGAACTGAGAGACTAAACTCCACATAAAATGGGATAACTGACTGTGAGGTGCCAGGGATACAGAATCAAGGACACGTTGGAAATTTTTGTTTCAGGCAGCTTGGTGTGTTACGATGTCCACTGGAGGCAGTGTATATTTGGTTAGGAGACAGTGGAAAAGCCTTGAAAGAAAGGTTAAGCAGTGACAAGGACCCGTGGCAACCATAGGAACATACCTAGTCATAGTTAAAAACACAAACTTGAGGCCCCACTAAGAGAGTCTGGCCATTGACATCAACTTAAGGAATACATAGGCATTAATTATATCCTTGAAAATGATGTGAAAAGAAGAGGGGAGAAGAGCGAACCTTGAGAATCACCAATATTTAAGGGGTGTGTATAAAAAAAGAGGAGTGTGCTAAGGAGCCTGACGCAGAACTACTGGACAGGAAGAAAGAAAATTCAAAGAATCTGCATTCCACAAGGGATGACAGCTGGGAATGGTGGAAGGCTAGAGAGTGTAAGGTAGAAAAGTATTGGATTGGGTCACATATCCAGCCACATTGAAGCTGCTTTTTGTTTCAACCCTAAATTAAGAGCTGGGCTTAGAGACTACAGTCCAGCTCCCTCTAGAAGTTGAAACATATAAACAGGAACCCACTGAAACCTCTACCAAAAGTATTTTAACATTCCCAGAGCACATATTCCCAATAGTTTACTTCTTAAGCTAGGTGTAGGGTAACTGGGTAAACACTGTTTTGGTGAATCGTTTTTTCTATGTTTGACACAGTTCAAAATAAACTTAAAATGAATTCCCAGAACATATTATTGAGTAAAAGAAAGTCAGGTATTGAACAGCAGGTATTTCCATTTATGTGAAATTTTAGATTGAGATCAGTATAGATATACTATATATACACAGTGAGGTGTCTAGAAAGATATTCACTACTTATTTCAATAGTGATTATCTGTGGTTAGTTGGATTTAAGGTCATTTTAATTTCCTTCTTGGTGTTCCATTTTGTTTTCAGTTTTTCCAATGTGCCTACATAGCAGTTTTCTACTAATAATAAAAATATAAAAACACAGTATAGGATCTTCTACCACACACAGTCATTTAATACCTCTAGGAGGATGTGCTCCAACCCTGGTTGGGTTAAATGAAGCTTTGCAAACCAAGCCAAACTAAGAACAGTAGTCTTACTCTGAAAAACAGAGAATAGAAAAGCAAAGGAGATCAAAACAAAGTCTGTTCCTTTAAGGGAAAAAGACATTTCACAGGCTAACAGGTCCAGGTCACCTACTCTCCATTCCTTCCCAATGCAGCAACCTTCCAGAGGAAAGAGGATGTGCACCCTCTTATCTTTAAGTCTTGTGCTCAGGGATCAGAGAGACCTGGGAGCAACTCCAAACTGATTCACTCATAAGCAAGACTGTGGACAATTTACACTCACAAACTTATAGTCTTATATTGCAAAACTAAAACAAATTTTGAAAACCAACTAATACAAGTTTTTGAGGAATAAATGAAGTCAATCACGCAAAACACTAGAGTAATGTAGACCCCAGAGTAAGTGTTCAATAAGTGGGGGTTGTGCAGAACAGGAACACAGGACAGCAAGGTCTGGGATCTGTAACACTTCTGACATTAAGACTAATTGCCATGCGCAAGGCCATGCCTCCACCAGCTGCCATCCTGCATGGCTCTCCACAGTTTCTGAACCCTCAATGCTAGACTGTGAAGTTGTCCCCCGGTATCCACCACCACATGTTCCCTGCTCCACACTCACCTATTGAGCATGTTGGACTGGTAGATTCTCTTCTCGTGGGTGTTATAACAACTGCTCTTGGGTTCAGGAATGAAGCTGTGTTCGGACAGCATGTCGGAAGCTGCGGTGGTGATTATGGCAATCCCATCTCTCACTCTGGCAGGGAGGCCATAGTCCCATTCATCATATGATACAGAGATGAGGCCAGTAGGAAACTCTGAGGGCACCGTATCTGTATCCCCTGCCACCAGACTAGGCACAATCCATGTGTAGCCGTAGCCAGTCAGTCCTACTGAGTTAGCCACTTCAAAGATGTAGGTGGCTTCTTCTTTAGTACAATAAAGAAGAATAATGGGGCTTTGAAGTTTCTTGAGCTGGTTCTGGATCTTAGAATCTCCATCATCCAGGGACATGTCCAGTAAGAGGACTTCCTCTAGCTCCCAGCCCACGAAGCTATTCTCGATGGTGCTGCGAATCTTGTTTACAAAGTCCTGGTAGCCAGGGAAGTAGGTGGTGACAATAGAAAAGATGTACCAGTCATATTCTTCCATGATGTTGAGCATTACAGAAGCTTGCTGTTCAATTGATGGGCCAAACTGGAAGAACATAGAGGATTCATCCTAGAACAGTAAGGGTGTAAAAAAGAAAGAGAGAGAAATCAAACCAAAGATGATAGTAGAGATTTTGAGCCAAGTTGAATATCAAAGTTTGTGCCCAATATTTATCTTTTCATATAATACCTATATTTTAATTTGCAATAAAATGTATTTTAAAAAATCTGAATTCCAAACATTTACAGTAGCTTTCTTTCTAAAAAAACAAACAAACAAACAAAAAAAAAACAAAAAACAAAAAAACTCCTAGGATTCAGAGAAAATCAACATAGGTTTATATTCCCTTTTTCTGAAATCCCAAGATGGTTCCTCAAAATCAAACATATTACTGTTTCTATAGAAAAGCAAGTCAGTAAATAGAATCAAGACTCTAATAGGCTCATGCCAGCCCCAGATTGGCTTCATTATCAGAAGAGTGACACTTATGAACATGCTCACACACACCCACACATACTCATTTTCCATTGTTCAAGAATTTTGGAATATGTTGACTGCAGAGGTAGATCATTCAGTACTAGAGCAATCTAAAATGCCACTGATCTGTCCTTGGAACTATCTGTGGAGAAGGTTTAAGTGTACTGGCCCAGGAGATGGGAGACATTAAGTTTTGGACACCAGGAAGAAGTACATGTAAATGTGCAACTGTTAATTAACAGTGCTCTCTATCATTAATTATTCTGTCACTTTTGCTCTGATAATGAGATATGCAAGTTAGACTAAGGCTCAAACAGTTTATCTAAGCTACATGTTAAAATTCTTGCTATTTAAGTACATGCATGATTCTTTCTTCTGGAGAAACAGAGAGGATTGTTCTTTCTCTTTTAAGATATAATACCACAGGTCTTGGGCTCACCTGTGCATCACACATTTACCCTTCTAGTGATTTTGAGCATCTCCTGTTGTTTCCTTCTTTTCAAGGGAGAAGCCATTTAAAGTTTCCCCCATTTTAAACTGCATTTCACCTGTCATTCTGAAATGTCAAGCCCTATATTTTATCTCCACCTTATAACTACAAGAATCTGAAGCTGCAAAATGAACACCCTCTCAAGTCTTGTCTTTCTCTTTCAGTCCATTTCCCCCTGATTTCCTCCTGGGTAATGGCATCTCTTTGCTTGATCTGTGCTTATATCTCTTATCCAATGATTCATTTCCATTTTGTAACAATCCAGGCTAATAAAATTGTGTCTGTCTCTAAGGGGCAGTTCCTTTTTATCCCTCAGCTAAAACTCCAAAATGCAGTGACAAGAGATCAGGAAACTGAGCATTTAGACAAAATTATATAGTGATTTCTTGGTTCGGGAACATATCGTTGTATAGCTGAGAAATTGCTGAGTATTTCTTGAGCGGCCACCATTGAAGAAAATTACCAGGTGGGAAACATTCAGCAGGTGTGAAAGCCCCTGATTTGGCAAGGCAAGCTGCAGCCCCTTGGCCATGCCAGAGTTGTGTTTGCCCCTATAGCTTGAACTTTTCACATTTCCATCAGCTACTCAAATGGCAGGAGTAGATGAGGAGTAGATACTCAGTTATGTGGGGGTGGCTGTTTCTACTAAGGGCATAGCAGTGCTGATCTTGGCTTCTTCTGGCTGGAACGCACAGGTGAAGTGGACTATGGAATTCAGCAAAGTAGGGAGACTAAGGCCCCAAGAATGGATAGGTAAAGGGTAAGGAATTAATTCATGATACAGCAATTATATCATGTGTGCTTACTACAAGCCCTGATCAGGATAAATCCTTCTTTGTGGACTTCTCTCACAACATAAAAACTATTCTTCAGACCTGTCCTTATGATCTGAGGTTTGGGGTTTCCATTAAATTCATAGATTGAAATTGTAACTCTTAAGGTGATGTTATTAAGCAGTGGGTTCCTATGGGAGGTAATTAGGTTATGGGGGTGGAGCTCTCATGAATGGGATTAGTGCCCTTGTTTTTTTTAAAGGCCCAAAGTGCTGCCTTGACCTTCCTACCTTGTGTGGACACAGAAGGGGCCACCTGTGAACCACAGAGTAATTTCTTGCCAGTCACCAAATCTTCTGACACTTTGGTCTTGGACTCCCCAGGCTCTACAACTATGAAAACTAAATTTACATGGTTTGTGAGCTACCTAGTTTATAATATTTTGTTCTAGCAGCCCAAAGGACTAAAATAAATGGGAATATGAGACTAGAAAGATTAATTATTAAAAAATATATCAGGGACCCACACAGAATCACAGAAACAGCAAAGGAAGTCCAGTGACAGAACAACTTATTTTAAATCGCTATTGCTATAAAGAAATACCTATTTGTTTTTCTTGCTATTACTCCTAGCTAAGGAAATTTGGGTCACTCTCCAACGGGAAATATTATCCCATGAGTTTCTACAAGCTCAGTTGTTATAGCAAAGTACAAAAGCTTTCAAATATACCTTAGGGTATACAGGACTTGTGATGAAAGGGCTCCCATTTGCAAATAAAACCAGTCCACCTGTTCTGTGACCGATAAGCAGGTATCATCACAAGAAGGTTCCTGAATACACATATGGTTCTATATACAGTGAAACTAATACGGCTCACATACAGAGCAAGAATCAGCCTTTACAGAAACCAGTGGGGTCCCTAGCAGATACTCTCATGATAATGAGATTAAATTTAAAGAAAATCAACCTATTGAATACCAATCTGACTCTCCCCTCTCTTGATTTTCTCCTAATACTCTCTCACATTTACAAATGAACTTGTAAACACATCACCAGCTGTTACACAAAGTCAATACTTGATGACAATCACAAAAGAGAAAATTAACATAGCTCCATCATACCACCATCGCATTCAGATTTTCCTCCTGATTCTATTGTCCTACACAACCTCATCCTGTTTTTGATTCCTCTGCCTCCATCAACATCCAGCTCAGCCATTTTATCTTGCCAATTCTTCATTAAATAAGGATGCCTTCTATGGCCATTTTTTTCTGGCGCCAAAAGGAGGTTACTGAAGCCAAACAGAAATCAAGAGACAGAGTTATAGCTTGGGCAAATGTTTCCCAGCATAATGAGTAGTCCAGTGTTATTAATTTAGTTGACACATCAATCTGGTATATAGTGGTCGGGAATGGAACAGCTCTTTTTCAACAAAGCTTTGGGCTAACTATAAGTTGCAAATGGTGACAGGCTTTGCAAATTATGGCTCCAGCCACAAATCAAAGCGCAATCTTCATGTGTTCATGAAGTGGAAAGGACTAGTGGCCATACATTCATCTTTGCAGGCACCCAGCATGCGCTGTGATCACCCACAAGTGATCAAGGATGAAGGACAGAGACATAACTCTGTTTGCAGTTCACTATGCTTTCTCACTTACATTTTATCTCTTAATGTCATTACAAAATATTGATATGCATGGGTTTGTGGAACAGGCTCAACTTTCTACTGAAGATTCCCAGTCAAATTTATTGCATGAATGTAGTTCTTTAACTTGCTTCGAGAGAATCTTTGAAGTATTCCTGAATAAGAGGTCACCTTAACTGAGATGAGCAATTAGCACCAGGAAGGTAGAATTCTACATTGTACCCTATCAGTTCACAACCTTTCTGTTGTACTTCCATTACTTTAATGTTCAGTGTTTATTTGCTAATAAGAAGAAGCAAAAAGCAGTAGTTTTTCATCCCATTATCTGCCTCAGAAATTAATTGCCTAAAGAATTAGCAGTACATGAAATTTTCCTTTGGCATCATTCAGATCTCCTACCAATTCATTTCTGCAATAAAGAATTAAGTGCACTAGCTACTGAAAATGCCCCTGGCAATAATCTTCAGCTCATCTCCCCCCACTCTTGAAATTGTCGCTGAAAAGTGCCACGTACCCAAAGTCATGTCCCCTTCTTGGGGCAAACAAAGTTGAATAACTGGTTGTTGACAGGTGTGTAAAGACCTGGGCTTTCTGCTCTAACTGGGGACAAACTCTGAAGGATCAGCTTATCTTCAGAATTCCCCATAAGATGAGATGGAGGTCCCATTAAAACTGTATCACATTGTATTTCTCTCTGTCCAGTCCTGCCTTATCTTCCTTTCCTTTTAAGGGGTTAATCTCAAGAACGATCCCTAATAAACCCCCGGCACACTAATCTCATTCTTGGAATCTGCTTGCCAGGGAACCTGACTCTACTTATCTTCCCTTTCTAACATGGAAAAGAGTTGGCTTAAAAGAGAGCATAATATATACTTTCAAATAATAAAATAATAGAAAGTTAAATCTTTTGCCCATTAGCTCCAGGGCACAGAATCAGGACCTAGGAACAAAAATACTGAAAGGCATTATTTAGATCAGTATATGAAATGCATTGGTAACTATTACAGCTTTTTGAAATAAAATGCACCTCAGCAGGTAGTGAGCTCTCTGTCACTATGACATCCAAAAGGAAACTGCTTATCTGACAAAGTGTTTTTTCCCAATACTCTGGAAAACCCAGACTCACCTTCTTCAAATATCAGCTCTTTGGTATGTACCATCTTTTCTAATACCCTGGTGAAGGTAGTACTTTTACAACATGTGTATGTGCGTCTACCATAGCGATTTTTCCATACAATAACATTTGTTCTTGCTTCCTTCCATGAAAAATTTTTTCTCAAGAGCAGTACCTATACCTTATTCACATTTGGATCTCTAGGCTGTGCATAAATCTTAAAAAATGTTTATTGTACTAATATTATAAGGAAGTAGCTTTTATGGGGTGCAAAATTAACTGAAATGACATTGACGATCTCATCCAGTTCCAAATTTCTTTGTCGATGATACATATCCACTTTGTGGAAATAAGGTTTGTCAAAAGTTACACATAAGATACATTTTTATAAAATGTGAGAGGATCCTTATTGCAGCCAGCCAGAGTGGCAGAAAACGCTCCTGGTGGTTGTTTATTTCTTTTGCAGTAAACCTCTTAAGAGTGTCAACTACACTCACTTGACCCAGTCTATCTTCTCCTGTTTACACTTAAACAGACTCTAATCAGACTTTCAACCCCACTGCTCAACTAAAGTCTCACGTGAAAGGCAAGAGTGACCTTAATACTGTCAGCTCCAAGGTCAATGTGCTGGCATCCCTACCTATGTGTTGGATTTGACCTCCTTTGCCCCGTCACTGCAACAGGCTGTTAAACGGCTCCTGTCCTCAGCCTTACCTCCTCCAATCTGTGCTCAACAAAGAAGCAAGAATATCTTCTTAAAACTTAAATCGTAGAATGTTATTTTCTGCCCAATGGTTTCCTGATTTGCTAAAAAGAAACAGGTAATGCTCATGATGTAGACACTGCATTGCCTCTTGGGCCCCAGGTCCTTACCCTTCTTCTTCCCCGCTCTGTTCCATGCACTCTGCTCTCTCTCGAGCACGCCTACAAATTCTTGCTCTAGACTTTCCTCTAACTACTTCCTCCTCCTGAAACACTGCTCCTTCAGCTATCCAGGTATGCACAGGGTAAACACATGTATGTTTTTCAAGTCTACTAAAATTTTGCTTTCTCAACAAAGCTTTCCCAGTGCTGACCACCCAGAGGTGTGCTGAGGCCCATCCTTCCTTGTCATGGGCAAGCCTGTTCCTCTTAATCACCACTGTTTCTTTGCCAGACTGTTAATACCCATCTAACAGTCTAGAAGACTCCTTATTTGATGTATATATTATGAATTTACTGTCACTTCCCAAAGAACTCCAGAAGAATAAGGAATTGGTTGTTTATTCAGTGTTGTAATCCAGAACCTTAGAACATGGCCTGATTCATAGTGGGTTCTCAGCAAATATTTGCTGAATTTGTTAACAGATAATTCATAGTTAAATGATGTTGCAACCAGATAATTCTCAAATCTAGCTAATCTCTGTTAGCTATGTGTTTGTGACTGCACAATGAGATATCTTAATGTCTTTCACATTATTAAAATCTTAGTACTTTTTAATGTTACAGGCATTATGATTCTGTTAAAACATCTGTGTAGTTCCAGGTAAAATAAATCTGAGTATTTTTCATATTAAACAAAGACAGAAAATTCTCCTATGTTCCATATTCATTTCTTCAGGGGAATCTATATCCCACAAAAGCCCCAAACTACAAGGCTTTCAGTAAAAACTTCCTCCACTGACACTAGATTCACAAGGCAAGTGTAGAAATGATGGGCTGAGAAGCCAGGTCACTCCAGCTGCCCTGGGAGTTCTAGGTGTTCTTTCTTTATTCTTTCTATATTTAGTACAGAGTAGAAATAATTGGGAAACAAAAATCTCTTTCTTCTTCCAAAATAAAGGAAAGGAATTTCCTCTATCCATCCAACTTCAAGAGATCACTTCCTTCGATGACTATAAATCCTCAGACCACATCATCATGTTTGCAGATGATGAAGGCTGGAATCAGATAGTTGGGATGGGATTGAATAATGTTTTGGGGAGCATTGGCTTGCAAGACGGGGGACATCTCATCACTATTAATCATAAATATCATGAGTGAGACACACAAGGAAGATCACTGACGTATAGTCATGATCCTTCCTGGTATTAACTGACAGAATCATTCTTGCTTTAAACTCGTTCACACGACAAAGAAAGGACACTGGATAGTCCACAGCCCAAGAACATAAATTTGAGCACCTTGGACCAGTTTAAGAGTCACTCTGAATAATGAAATGACTATAAATGGCTCCCACAGAAGCCAGTATTCTTTTTCTTATTTGTTCTTTCCGAATATAATTTTGCTTTTTCCTTGAATGTAGCCCCAATCTCTTCCCCTGGCTGAGACTCCCTCTGGGATATGCTTCAATCCCAAGTTTAAACCACAGTTGACAAGCAAACTAAAAGCATTAATTTTGAGAATGTTTACAAAATTCTTTGTACTTTAGGTCTCAGAGATGATTTTGCAGCATGAAGAAAGCTCATAAGCAACAGGAAGGCCAAGATGGGAAGAATAAAAAGGCAGACTCTTTTCCGCGAGGGTACCCAACTGAACTACAGAAATAAATGAGGGAGCAAAGGGCTGGAGAGTATTAAGAGCACTTGTAGGGTGTGTCTGTGCTCTCTGTGAGGTACCAGGCCTGCCAAAATCTTAAGAAGGTGATTTCATTTCATCTTAAATTAAAATTCCTCTCTATGGCCTGCTCCATTATGCAGATCAAAACAATTCTCAGATGGATTGACTTGTATTTTTGTTGAGCTTTTTTTGTATAAAAGAGCAAGTTGACAAGTTCAGCAACAATACAGTTCTGTTACTAAATAAATATATTTTTTAAGATGCAAGGAAATAAGGTAGAGGAGTAGGAGAAGTTTTCAAAAATTGAAATAGGTAGATAAAAATAGTGAAAATATTAAACTGACGGTATTAGTTAAGCAGGAGGTTTATGAATTATCAATTTATTTACAAAATCCAAAATTTAAAAAATCCTCTGGGTTCAATACCGATATGGATTTAGGGAGCTATAGTATAAAAAGAAAAGCATCATAAAACCAAACCTAACAACTAAGGAAAAAAAACAGATCACCTGAAA
This sequence comes from Dasyprocta punctata, assembly GCA_004363535.1. Lineage (NCBI taxonomy): Eukaryota > Metazoa > Chordata > Mammalia > Rodentia > Dasyproctidae > Dasyprocta > Dasyprocta punctata. Next base: position 70,686 of record RJWM01001374.1, on the reverse strand, counting down.
TTAAGTATGAAATACTAAATCCTAAACTGCCGCATGCCATCAAAATCTATTTGACTTAAGCTGAAAGGGTAGAGTCTAAAGAATTGTGATTAATATTAAAGAGCAGGGTTAAACACAAACCAATGATGTACTTGACGTACTAGCAGGATTTTTCAGAGTAAAGATGTTGACATTTGTCTAAAATAAATTAACATTTCCATCTCCTCATTCACATTTGATCAGAACATCATGTTCATATATTGAGAGGAGCAGGAAAGAGGAAAGAACGCCTGTAGGAGCGGAAGGGTAGAAAAGGCATTTTATATTAGATTAAGCCATGAATGCTAGTACCTCACTTGTTGCCAAAAATAGCAAAAAACACCAGTTGTAGATACAGTGCCTATGTTTATCCACATGGGTGTCTTCAAATGATCCCTGGAAGATAAAGAGCCGTTTGTTCTCTTGCCCCTGCTCCACATGGAAAGAAGGACTGAACATGGCTGAATTCTGAATGTGGATCAGTCACGCTCTTTTTTGGCAGACTAACAACCCATTGCCTCCAATGGCTAAATCCAGAAAGAAGTTTCCTGAGAAACTTTGTTTCACCAAACATCCAGTAATCAGTTTTCCTCGGTCTCTAGATTGGAAAACGAGTTGCTAATTTCTTACATATACGGAAAGCAGTTTTGAATATATTTACATCTCCGGAGCCAATTTGGTCATCTGTCTAAAAGTGGCAAGCATTTTGAAGGGTTCCGGAAATAAAAATAAAATTGCATACAGGAAGATTTTTTTAAAAATATATCTGTGACATCTTATCAGCACCTGCCTGTCCCAGCCTCAGTGAATCATGGGAGCTTGAATTTTAGCCATCAGGCGCAGCATTCTAATCTTAAAACTAGGATTGACCAAGTACCAGCCTCACCTGCACCTTCTTGCAAAGTTGACTGGCCTACTCTAAACCCATTACTTGGTTCATTGGTTGTGATCCTGACTGCATACAGACCTGGCCTCTAGGTGAAGCCTTCCTTCCATGAGCTCCCTACGTCCCCAGTCTACTGGACCAAGTTGCTTCCTTATGTCCTGATATTTATTCCAGTCTTTGCTGGATGAGGAATCCTATTCAGGACTCCCATTGATTTTGAACTGTCAGTTACTACCTTCCTGAATCCTTGAGGCTGGGCCTTGTTCTCTATATCCATAGATCCCAGATGATGTCTGACACGGTTTCTCTTATTCTATACAGTGAAATGGCTATGACATTAATATTACCAACACATCTGTATTGCTTTGTTCATTTCCGTATCAACCCCCTGAGTATCCACACCATTATGAATCACACCTAAGAGGTTGCTAGATCATAAACAGAGCAATTAGAACTTGCTGACCTCCGCTCTGTAGCAGGAAAGCCCAGGGCAGGATTAGGTCCAATCTTTTTCAGTTCTCTGCCTCTCCCTAGGCCCATCATTTAGGTTCTACATAGCCTACAATGGAGTGAAAATGGTTCCTGTATTTGATTAGCTGCATCCAAGTTTGAGATTTGTTTTGTTTGCTTTGTACTGAAAATTGCTCTCCTTTTCCAGAGTTCTTCAAATTGTACTGTCAATGGCTCATGTAAACTTGCTGGCTTTTAGCACTAAAAATGGATCTTTAAGAGTTCAGAATCACTAATTGCTATGCTTCCTTCTCTTTCCCTCTAACTCTGGTGGGAACAGATGCATTAAATCCCATGGAGAATAAAATACAATCTACTGGAGCAAGTACTAGTCCTTAACCTGAAAAAAGAGAACCACACTAATGCTAATTCTCTAGCCAGACATTCTTGCCCATAGTCCTATAAAACAGCCATTTCTTTATCAATACAAAACAATCATGGTCAATTTAGAATGTACAAATGCGGATCGAGCTCCCAAACACTCTCTGACCCAGCCTATCCCCTCTGATTTACCCATACAAACCCTGCCAACATTCGTGGATCTCCTCCTGTCATTGCTGCAATCAGCAATACAATCCAGCCTGAGAGTATTTCCTTTTTTGTCTCCTTTTCCCACTGTTGTCTTGTTTTACAGATACCATTCTCATGGGACTGTCCTAACCAACCCCCAATCTTACCCCAACCAGTGAGTCCATTCTACCTTTTGGGACCTTGAAGAGCTGAAACATTGTCAGATATCTCAATTTGATTCTGAAGATTGGCCAAGCACGAACAAGAAGCTATAATCACTCAAGAAAGATACCAATATTGGCAAGACTTTTCCCGGAAATAAGAATTTGACAAGTAAAAGAATGGCCTATTTAGCTCCTACTTTGAAAATTACTTGCTATCAAACTATCAGTGATGTTCAGCATTTCTATAGTTCATAATAGTCCACCTGCATACTTTTCCTCTGAAAGAAGAATGTAAGCAAGGAAAGGGACTCTTCGAAAGAAAATGCCAATTATTATTCCAAACATAAAGTCAAGACTGCCTTTTTCTCACCTATCTTTTCAGACTCTACACAGCCACTGTCATAATCTGATACTAGCATTTATTAACTGCTAATCTGGATCCTCACAGAGGGGCCTCTGCCTATAGATGAATCATCCCAGACAAGCATGAGCACTGCATGTAGTCTTTAGTTCTTTAGAATGGCTGTCAAGCAACTCACCTGAAGTGATAATTCTCACATCAGCTAACCGTGGATGTTGATCTGTGTGAGCAAAACAAAATGGGTCAAGCCAAGTATAGTGGCACATGCCTAGAATCCCAGCACTCAGGAGGCTGAAGGGGGAAGGATCTCTGCAAGTTCAAGGCCTGGGCTACAAAGCGAGTTTAAGGCCAACCAGAACAGCACAGTGCCTGCCTCAAAAAAGACAAGAAAAAAAAAAAGTTGGGGGTACCCTTATGGCTTACCATGACATTTTGATGTTAATTTGGTGCTGATGAAAGGTGCCAATATGTTCAGTTTTTATAAGCTCAGCTGGAACTCTGTTAAATAACACCAAATCAAGTTCTCAAAGAACAGGTTGGCTTGAGAAGTCACTAGTTCAGCTCAGACTAGGTCCACCACTAAACCAGTTTAGGGGAATGTGAAGTGGAACTAGATTATTTTCCAAATCTTCAAAGAAAATTTCACAGTGTCCACACTTCCAAATATCCAAAATTCCAAACTTTCACAATTCCACAGTTATGTAAAGCAGTACATAAATCCTGTGTCTATCTTGAGTCCATCATGGGTCTTATGTTCGCTTTGGAAAAAAAGATGCAGAATAGGACCTCAAAATTTTTATCAAAACAAATCAAACATAATGAGATACATGATAGTTTCTTAATAGTTTTGTGCAAAGATTATTATTAAACCTACTCTCAGGTTTTTTTTTCCCTAGACATAAACAACTTTCCTTTCTTTTTCATTTTTATAGTGCTTTTCACAATTTTCTCCCCACCAGCTTCTCCTCCTCCTCCTCTTCTTTCTTGTTGCCCTCTAGGGATCCAACTCAAGGTCATGCATATACTAGATAAACATTCTAGCTCTGAGCTGCACTTCCAAGCCAATAATATTTTACTTGTTTATATTGTGCTTGGTGCTACCCATGCATAATGCAAATAATTCCCATATCCTTATAAAAAAGAAAGCTCTATTAGTCACTCTTTCCATTTTAATAGTAGAGTCTTTAGTGTGTGTGTGTGTGGCACTGGGCATTGAATCCAGGGCCACACCCTACCACTGTTACACCTCTAACCCTCCATTTCACTAATACAGACGGTGAGCTTTAGAGAAGTTGAGCACTTGCCCAAAGGCACTGCTGGTGAGAAAGCTTTAAACTCAGGGTGCACACACTCGATTATTATACCACATATCCTCAAGTGTCATTTAGTCAATACTGGGAGTTCCCATTAAAACTACCCACACATCCTCACTTAATTGAGAAGCACAAAACAACTACAGCTGTCCAGTATAAATCTAGCACCAGCCCTCTGCAGAACAGAGGTTATTTTCACAAGTTCCTTAAGCTTCATTTCCCAGATCTATCCTTCCATTGGCACACTGGCACTGCCAACTAGTGATGGCCTTGGGGACATGTATCAACCTGGTACCATCTTCTATTGGACATGCATTCAACTGCTTCTTTATAATTTTATCACTCACTAATCAAACACATGTTTATTAAATGCTTATCAGTTACTACTGGAGATAGAAATGCAGCAGAAATCCTCATTCTCATCTTGAGGCAAATGGATGGGCAGGTAGTATCAAAATATAAAGAATAACTGATGACATTGCTAATCTAAATTATAATGAAGTTGAGAATGTAAATGACAGCAGAATGATGGGTGGAGGGAGGACAGCTTGCCTGGAAAGTAATATTTTTGAAGCTTCTTCCTATTTATTTGTTTCTACCATTTTTTCCGCCAGTTCTGTACAGTGAGCAAACCAAACACCTAAGTGCATTTTAGTCCAAATGCTATATTGTGAGTCGATACACCAGTAACCCTGGACCTTGAGCTCAACTTTCACTTTACCCTCAAGTGGACAAGAAGCCTCTGCTATCCACTATCTCTGGCAGCTAAGTAGGTGCTGATGAACAGGCCACAGAGTATCATATTCATATCACATCCACAGGGTATGTGAATTACATGTAAATCCTTTTTCTTGATGTACCAGGTCTTTCACTTTCATCTCAGAAGATCGGGTTACTATGACACCTCTTGTCCTTTATGAAGCAGGCTCCTTAGTTTAAAATTCTTCTCTTTGAATGATGGCAAATTGATTTTGTAACGATTTCTTTTCAGTATTCCTTTAGTAAAGCTAAGGGAATGAACATTTTGGGTCTCTTTTCTTCCCTCGATATATTTGATTTCTTTACACTGGACTTTTTCCTCTGGCCTTCAATTAGTTTTCAATCAGACACATTAGTCAGCAGATCCATGAACTGTTCAAATGTTCCTTGCATAGAAATAACACAGGCTACAAATTTTTATAGAATAAACTCACAAAAGCAGCCTGACACCAAATTTTCTTTCTTCACTTCAATTTATTAGTTTCTGTGCATCTGTATGTTTAAAAACATATAGATGAGTACTTAATTGCTATTAGTTCTCAAAACTGCCCCCTTGTGTATTAAAAAGTATGATTCTTTCTTATCTTCTTAATGATTAATCAAGAGTACATTTTTGAGAACTGCTTTTGTTCTTAGTCTCATGAAATTAAATGAATATACAGTAATATTACTAACTCTGTGTAGTAACATAGTAACACAGCTCCTTACTTTGTGTCAAAAAAAAAAAAAATGCCATAGTGTGAATGAGAGATATTTCCTGGTGCAAACTGAGTGGGGAACCAGTTCTTAACTGCCTGTTGATGCTCATACTGGCTATATGTGTAGCAATATTTCAACAGTTAGTCACCAAAAACCATGTGTTTGACTTCCAGGTTATGCTTTATATAAAGAGGAAGGATAACTTGAATCATAAGTAAATATCTCCTTTTATTTATAACTCTGAGTTCCACAATGGTGCAAAGATTAACAAAATTATCTAGACAAGAGTCCCTGAAAGATCTCCCGGTCAGGAACACCATCAGACCAATAACCCAGTTGTGGTAAATTCTTAATATTGAAGTCTTGGTGATGAAAGGTTAATCCATCTCTCCTTAATCCTTCCAATTTCTTAACTCTTTCTTATTGCAAGGTAGAATAATTCCCAGATTCCCATCTCTGTCCCTTCATATAAAGGCAAAGATTCTCTTGCTTTGATGAGAATCAAACCATTTGGAGATCTAATTGGCTTTATTTATTAAATATGTACCAGAAGAGAATTTCTATCCACTTTGCTCAGTGAAGGGCTTCTAGAATCAGAATTATATAGATAAGCTTCCCTCTCTGGTGGTTAAGTAACCACACCCAATTTTCCTTTTAGCTTAGCTTCCTTTGCCCACAGCCTTGGCTGCCCTTTGCATAGCACAGGCCTGATGAAGGATGGAGGAGCCTGGCTGAAGCAGCCCACCTCCCCGCTGCCAGTGCCCACAGTCTGTTCCTGGCTGGAGAAGAAGCCCAGGCCATCAGAACCTGTGTCTCTCTTGGGACCAAAATCAAAATCCATCTTTCATTAATGCCTCCTTGGCAAATCAAGATCATGAGCACTAGGAAATAACAGGAAGCAAAAGTTACAGGATAGCAGAGGAAGACTAAAGTAGAAAGGGAAGTAGATCAGACATATTGGAGAAGCAGAGATACTTTTAAAATACTTTTCCTGGGAAGAAAGCACACAAACTGGTGGAGCGTTCTTCATTTTCATAGTTTTCCAACTCTTCATATATAGCCTCATAACGTATTGCCTGATACTTTGTTTTTGTTGTGCTTTTCTTTTTAATAACTTAATTGATTTTTACGCTTGCTAATTAAAAGAACCTAACTCAGCACATTAAGACTGCTATTAGTATTATTTCTTAGTTTATAATATCCTTGGAATTTGCTCTACAGCTTCCCATTTTCATGAGGCAGTTGCTTGCCTAGATGAATTTTGCCTTTTCAGAATTCAACACAGCAGAGGTTTGGTGAGGGTCAGGTCTCATTCCTGGCAGAGTAGTGGAGAAGAAAGAGTGGCTGGAAAGAGTTCCCTTAGTAACACAAGGTCATTCACATAAGAACCTCCCACCTGTAGCCAAGGCCTTTTTCTTATTCCCCATTTTGCTTTCGTCGACTGGTTGGCTGTAATATTCATTCAACTGTGGTTTTTTGTCACCTGGGAGTAAAGATGGATGACGAGCTTGCCATATTCATACCTGAGTCCTGTGCACACATTCTCGATACTCAGACACATCCCTGAAGGTGTAAGATAGACAATGGCAGCCTTCTTCCTTCTGTTCTTTTATCTACCCAGACACTGGCATTTATTCAGTCTGTAACAAACGGCCAATATAAAACTGGGCACAGCAAGTAGGTACGATTCACTGGGAGATAAAGTCAAACCATACACTTGAAGATTTGCAGTTTACAGGGAGATAAAGACTGCTTGCTTCAGGAAGCTGTGCAACAGACACTAACAAAACCACCTTGCTTTCACAGGGGTTGAAAAGGTTAATCGGAAGATGCTTCCAAACCAGATCTGCCCTGAATTAAATAAGTAACTCAGGTGATGGTGTTAGCCACCTCAGACTGTAAAAATATAATGAAAAATGAGGAGCAGAGTTGCATGACACCCTCAATGAAATGGTTCCTTCCACGCAGTGCAGAGCCACTGGGGGCTCATACAAAAATCAGTCAGGCCATAAACAAGGATATCCATGCAACTTCAGGCAAATAGTAATCAGTTCAGAAAGTGAGATATTTATTTTATCTCAATTTCTATTTTATGTGGATATTTCCTAATGTGACTGTGGTTCTTGGTTTCTAAAATTTTAACTACATCTCATTGTTCATTACCTAACTTTCTCAAGTACTTTATTGATAGACTCTCAATGGAGTCAAATTCACTCCAGTGTTCAGCTTGTCCTTACTGCATTTAAACCTGTAATGCTCAAATCATTCTGTATGTTCAAACCATGCCATTCCCCATGTCTCCATGAATTTAGGATGGGAGAACTGGCTCTGGCCACCAAGGCTAGAGATCAGTTTCTTCTGAATCATCGGGGAATTTACAATGACATATCTGCCTGTGATCACTTTAAAAGAATTTAATATTCACTGATGTTGATCAAATTTAGTTTACTGCGAGAGTATCAGCATATAACCAGATAAAATATTAAGTTTATCCTCTATAAAATGATGGCTGAAGAGCTGCCAAAAACACTAGTTCCTGAAATATTTAATAGATTTCACTGAAATTTGTTGTGTGAGAGGAGGTTGCAGAGTTATTTGTTGGCATGGAGATTTAAGTCAAACACTAATTCCTTTGGGATTAGAATCTCAACCCAAGCCCCAAACTCCTATTTTAATTACACGGGGTGGTAAATATATCCTATTTATTCTGAGAAGAATGATCTAAAGATATCCTGTGATGGATTCTGTCCTACAAGAAAAAAAGGCTGCAGACCTCCAGGCCTCGCCATACTTTACTCGCTGTGTTTCATCTCCAGGCCTCAGCCTTCTTGATGATTTTGATATCTCATTTCCTGTAGCCACCACTTCACAATGCCCCTTCCCCCAAGTGAAAATCTAAAATTTAGATTTTCCTCCTTATAAACCTACATGGTTTTAAAAGAAAGAATTACATACTAAGAAGCCAAGATAACAAAGCAGTAAGTACAAAAAAAGTGGGAGGGGGGGAAGCATATTGCTGCTACGGAAAAAGAACTAGATTTAGAATAGAAAATTGGATTCAAATCTAAATACTTCTTAGCTATGTGAGTTTAGACAAGTTTCTTAACTTATCCAAGCCTCAGCTTCCTCTGGAAAGTAAAAGTGCTATTTCTTAATTTATAGAATTGCAAAGAGGATTAAATGAGACTGAAATTCTCAGTATAGTACCTGACACACAGTAGGTTCTCTGGTTCAGTAAGTGTGAGTCTGCTGATCATATACCATGGACAAAAATATAAGAAAGAAAGAGTATTAAAGCTTACAGGTTTACAAGATTGTTACGTTTCTAAATCTCATAATCTTTTTTTATCATCCTCATTGTCTAAGCATCAATCTATGATAAAACACAGCTTCCAAGCTTGATTGGACTTCAGTGTAACCCAGAGCAGTGTGGGCTCCTGAGTTTTTCTCTTTGGAATATACAAGAACACTGCACCTTGCAGGCTCAGCAGAGGACCCACTGCTTCTTTCCATGGCTTGAGGTCACGCACTAGCTGAATGATTGCTGTGATTTCCAGCCCAAGAGACATACTTTTGCCTTTTACCTGCTTCTTGCTATTCAATCAGACATCTGGAGCACATTCAACAACCCACTGACAGTACTGGTTCTACTGTTCCCTAAAGGTCATCTTCTTCAGTTATTATTGCCAGCTACCATCTGGTCTCCTGGTCTCAGATGGAACAGCTTCCATTGGGTATGCTTGGCAGGTGTCATTTTCCTTGCTTTTTACCATCAGGCTGCCTTCCTTCGCCCAACACAATTCCTCTTCACTATCTCAAGGAAAACCTTTTTTTCTCCACATGTGAAAATCAGAGTTTTTTTCTCAGTGTGTCCCAGTTTTAGTTCTTCTCCCAATTTAAGTACTGTCACCAGCTTTTGGTCTATCTGCAGACTGGTTTATTCTAACAATAATGTAAATCTAAACTAAGCCTCTTGTCACACTCATTCATGCCCCTTGGTTAGGTCACCAGCTCCACCCATTTCTCCTGATTCTCTTTGATGATTTGTCAGGCATGATATATGCACTAGAATATCTATCTAACCAAAACTCTGCAGTACAAAATTCTGCAAGGACACCCATAAAGAAATGGTAAATAATTCCTGCTAACAAAGAAGCAACATGTAAATCATGCCTGCACAGAGTAAATATCTGGATTAAGAGCAAGAAGAGAAAATGCAGGATAGAAATTGAGGTTCTAAATATCTGAATCACTAAAGACACAGTTCTGACACAGGTAGCATAACAATCTTGTGACAGATTATTTTTTCTTTGGGAAATCAACTGATTTCTAAATATCTTTCGAAACGCACAAAATAATCACACTTTCCAATGCTATTTGTCTTCACTACAGCCATTTTCCGCTCTAGATAAATGTATTTTTGTTGGCAAAATCTCATCTTCTATTCTTACAACCTTAAAGGTAAAGTAATACTATACAATTCATTCTCCAGGAAGGTCCAGTGATGTCACTAATTATGGTCAAGGGTGAATTTCACATTCAAACACAAGGAGAGTAAAAACATAAACAATATTATTAATTCATTGGGGGTATTAGGTTAGAGGGGTTGATTAGTATTGCAAAGGTGACTGATCGTTGTATGTTCTCAACCAGGGACTCATAGATTCATGCTTGGCACATCCCTTCCCATCCAACCACATCAAATTTATGCAAGTCTATGAAAGAGACAAAATTTTCTCTAAAGAGTTACATGAGCATTGTTTTTATTTTCAGATTCAATTTTTACATTGTCTGAAATCGCTAGCATGTCACTAGTTGTGAATTCACATATGTGCAAAACTGCACAATAATTTGTGTACCTGTATGAAAAAAGAAGGGAGTTATCAAGAAAGACTTACATTCGGACCACACATCTGTTATATACACTAAAGTGAGTTTATTGTACAGTGTGACTTAAGAGTGTTTGGCAGCCAGGCATGGTGGCACACGCCTTTAATCCCACACTCAGGAGGATGAGGTAGGAGCGTTGTGAGTTCGAGGTCAGCTTGGGCTACAACCTGAGTGCAAGGCTGGCCTGAGCTACATAGTGTGACACTGCCTCAAAAAACCAGGGCTGGGAGTTTGGCTCAGTGGCTTAAGTGCCTGCTTGGCAGGCGCAAGGTTGTGAGTTCTATCAAAAAAAAAAAAAAAAAAAGTGTTTGGTAAAGGTAGTTACTAGAGCTGAGTGTGGTGGTGTATGCCTTTAATCCCAGCACTCGGGAGACTGAGGTAGGTGGAGCATTGTGAGTTCGAGGCCTGTTTGGGCTACAACATGAGCGCAAGGACGGCCTGAGCTACACAGTGCGACCCTGCCTCAAAAACCCAGGGCTGGGAGTTTGACTCAGTGACTTAAGCACCTGTCTGACAGGCATGAGGTTGTGAGTTCAATCCCCAGTGTCACCCAAAAAAAAAAAAAAAAAAAAGGTAGTTACTAGCCCTTTTTCATTATGGTAGGCACAGAAAATCACATTGGGACAGAAATTTCTATCTTCTCTGAAGGGCTCAAAAGCAAAGAAATGCCCCTCCCTGGGGCAGGGGTAAAAGAAGATATTTTGGGCACACCATAAGCAACCTTTTTGATATGGACAACATTGACATGTCTGTTGGGAAAACACAAATGCTTACAAGTCCTTTCAAGCTTACTAGAAATTCTTCTGTTGAGAAATATATATATAATTCAGATAGAGACCTCTAATAGCAAAGAAAATTGGTAGAACTCTCTATGAGACACTAAATAATCTGTGACTGAATTCAGCTCAGTGTAGGAAGTGGGGTTCATAAAGGAAACCAGCATAGACCAACACAGGCTGAATCTGGAAATCCTATCAGACATATATACCCTGAAAAATGGTCCCACTTAGGAAACAGTAAATGAGCAAGTTAATTAACTTGAAACACTCCAAACCCTAAGAAAATGAGAAAAATAAATCAAACACAGTGCATTAGCCCATGTTCTGCTACTGTAATAAAATACCTGAGGCTGAATAAATTATAAAGAAAAGAGATTATATGGCTTATGGTTTCGGAAGTGGAAAGTCCAAACAGTATGGTGTCTTTGCTGACTTCATAATGAATCACATCACAATTACAGGAGTATCTATATGTATATCTTTATCTTCAGCTATATTTTTATCTATATCTATATATAGGGAGAAAGGTCACTTGGCAAGACAGGCAGCCAGAGTATTTAGAGGAGACTGGCTTGTTCTTTAATACCAACTCTTTTGGAGAACTAACTCAGGGTACCCCTAGAACTACACTCCCTTCTGAGGGCACACTTCCAATGACTTAATGACTTAGCCAATTCTCACTAAGCCCCACCTCAAAGACCCTATCACTTACCATCACTGCCACACTAGTGACCAAGTTTCCATCCCATGAACCTTTAGGGGATGATCCACATACAAACACTAGCATGGTGTCCACTAGTATATTTCTCAGACTGTCTAGATCTTTCTCCAACTGAAATCTAATAATCAAGGTGACACATGACCTGGGTAAATTACTGGTGTTCTTGAGCAACCTGGTGACTTTGAGAGGGTGATATTTTTTTCCTGCTAATTTGGATAAGAGGGACAATAGTAATAAATTAAAAAGCAAAAGATGTGACTCCTCTTTGTACTCCAAGATGATAAATGATGCAAATGGGTACAAAATCCAGTACACAGAAGACAAAGATGAAAAGACTTTGGGTCTATTTAGATAATTTGTCTACTAGATTTTTTATGAAAACTTGAAGTATAGAGGTACAATGTAGAGAAAAGTGAACAGTTAGTTGGTTACTATTGTGCAATGCTCAGAAATCAATGGGGCCACAAACTGAATTTATCAAAGAAAACTCATCCCTGGGTGGTAACTAGGGCTGTTGTGCACGGAAATAGTGGAAAAGTTAAGTGTAGAGCAGGCATTTGATCTGATCTTATGGGTCCTGACCAGGGCATGGAACCTAGCAGAAATCATTAACGCCACTGAATTACTAATCTTGCAAAGTCAAATTGCACAAATTAAGAGTACATATAATTTTAACATGATAGTACCATAATTGTGCAAGGCTTTGGTAAGATAATTTTATAAAGAGCTACATACATTTGGGAGGCATGTTTTACAAGTAGTTTATCCTTATATAATTACTTTAAAAGACATCACATGCTTTCAGTCTTTCTTGTGCACATACTACATAAAAGGCCCCATTCTAAGTACAAAGGAGCATGCAAGATACAAAGGGAGAATATCCTTGATCTAATAGAGTCATGGTTCTGATACCTGGAATACACAAGTAACAATAATGCAAAGTACAATGTAATTATCACAAACAGATGTCAAGGGTTTAGAAAAGTAAGGGTGCTCATGGTGGTTCTAGTGCAGGTGATCACTGGGTATTAATAAAGTCAGAGGCCAATTCTAGTAATACAAACAATTTAAATGGTTCTGAGGGATTGTTTTCAAAAACTACAAAGGCTCTATTAGACTGTGTCTTTGGCAGATATTTATCAATTGCCTAATAAACACCAGACACTGGGTTAGGGGCTAAAGATGAAGACAAGAACTTTTTGCTGAAGCTTCCACAGTCGAGTGAAATAGAAAGGGGAAAACAGAAAATTAATGTCATTGATAAGTACTGTATAATAAAGTATTACAGCATTGAGTTTATGGGCGGCTCCATGGCAAGATTGTCTAGGCTGGAACTGGTCTCTACTGTCTACAGGCTGTTTGCTACCTAGATGAATTACTTACACTCTCATGCAATGGCTTTCTTAACTATAAAAAGGGTTAAGGATGCATCTACCTCACAGGTAAATGAGATGGAGCCAGTGAGGCACTTAGCATTGTGCCTGGCATCTGCTAAGCACTGTGGGGCATGCCATTTGTTTGTGTTTCTGACTACATCTGATGTCATACTTTCTTAGAAGTAGAATTAGGGGAGAATCAGCCAAGGAGGATATTAACTTTCAAAAATCATTAACGCATTTTTACACATTGCTTTACAAAAATGTCAGGTTGTTTCACACTCTCTTATGCAATGCATAAAAGTGTTCATCTCACATACTTAGTATGTCCCTTAAGCTTTTTGGTAAATTGACAGGTAAAAAATGACATGTCATGGTTGTCTTAATTTGATTAGAGGAAGGCTTTTTTCAGGCACATATATTTTCCTTCACATAATGATGTTCCCATTTTACCAATGGGGAAATTGGGAATTCTGGTTTGGATTTAACAAATCAGGAAATGTGGTGTCTTACTAAGCAGAAAAACAAAAAAACATAATCTTACATGATACTATACACATATTAGGCTATTTTTTATATTACATTATTTTTCTATCTCTATTCTAGTGAAAGAATAGAAATAAACTAGAGTAGTACAAATAAAAATTTAGGGGGATTTTTAAAGCAGGAATCAATATGGATTAGACCAAAGACAAGACAATAAATAGAAAGTTTCAAGACAGAATGACAAATATGGACAATAAAATTTAAAAGAAAGAAAAAAAAAAGAAAAGACAGAAAGAGAAGTGACTCTATCAAAACTGCAGTCCTTTCCTGGTTAAAATGTTTATCAAAGCCAGGTAAAGAAAGACAGGAGACAAGATATGAATTCTTAAAATCTTTAAAATAATATACACAGTTAATTTTAATGGAATATACTTCTGTACTGAAATGTGACTTTAGCTATACTGCTGAACTGCAAAATGTGCAGTGATATGAGTGGCAGTGGGGTGACAATAAATCAGGGGAGAACAAGGGCATGCTAATGGGAGTCCCAGAGATGCACAGCAATTAAAATCAAGATATTCCCAAGCCCTATTCCATTAACCTGGTGGCCCTGCCTCTGTCCTGACCTAGGGGGAAAAAGGAAGAATCTGAGTAAGAATAGCATCTCAATGTGGATGCTTCAGACCAAGTCACCTTTGGAAAGTCCCTTTTTGGTTCTAAGAACAGAAGGGCAACATAGAGAACTCCAAGTTAACAATGGGGCCAGGAATAATAAATATTGGAGCCAACAGCTTCTTCTTCTCACCAACTTCTTGAGAATTCCTCTTTTTTGCAAGATGGCTGGTTGATCGCCTGGCCAAATTCTTATTTACATCCTGACCACTCAACAGTTTCCAGCCTCCTCTGGACTGTCCTCTTCCATGTCAGTTTCAGTCCACCACCAGGAACCTGTGATGCAGGCAAGTCAAGTGCAACAAGGGAAAGAAGATGGGAGGAAGAATCAAAGGGAATTACTGTCCCCACCCTTGAAGGATTCTGCGATATCCCTTTGTAGAACAAGAAGCCAGGAGAAGGTAGACCCATAAAGTGGCTGCAAGATCCACGAGGGCTGGGATGAGGGACTCCTAGACAAGAGAAGGAGCCACACTGTTTAGTGCTTTTCCATCATCGGCACCTGGAGAACACGAGCAACTTCTCATCCAACATCTCAGGATTTGTCAGCCGTTCTCCTTTGGTCTCTTCCCTAAAAAACACTGATGTTCAAAATACACATCATGTATTTTAGGTGTTGTACACTTTCGTATAGTCCACGTGTCGGGTGGTGGCCCTTATTTTTGGGTAGTCTTACTGATTTGGATCTAAACATCAAATACGAGATTGACATGGTCAAAATGCTTCCCAGAACTTTTTACAAGTACTGGCACTTACTCTTTTCTCAGTCTCTCTCTGAGTTCCTATGTATGTCCCGATTGTCTGTGACTGTTCAACCCAGATCTTTTAAAATTCAAAGTCAAGTATTGATCTGTTTATATATAAAGTGGGGAAATCTGCTTGTTTTATCATCCTTTGAGCTCAGTCACTTCACAGACTTGGGTGGGCCAGGGAAGGGCCACAGCATTGGCAAAGTGGTTTCTGCCACTGCTGTGGCTGTTCCACACTCCTGTTCTCTCTTCTTCCTCTGTCATCTGCCTACTCCTGGGCTTTATATATATTATATATATAACATATATATAATATATATATTTATCTTTATTTTTCCTATTCTGTCGTTCTTTTCTAGGTCACACAGAACAGCTTTTCTAACAGTGAAGACCCTCCAACTCGTGGTTTAACCCCCAAATGGATTTTTCAAGTTGTTTCCTCTAAAGAATACATTAATCTCTTTGAAAGGTACTCTAGAGAATACAACTTTCTCCAGTCACATTACACAATGGTTTAAATGATGTAAAATTAGAGAAAGTACAGGCTATAGTTTCCCATAAGCAGGGATAATATTCAAAATATTTAACAACTGGCCTGGCACCTCCAATAGCCAACAGAACTGAAGTCAGATGCAGGAATGATGCAGGGCCCTGGGCTCCCGCTTTGACAGGTGCCGTGTAGGTGCTGCCTTGTGGGACATCCTGGGAAAAGACCCAGGGGCATTTTAGCTGCCAAGTGCCAACTAGTACAGAACTGTAGACATTCCTATATATCTTAAGGTGCTTAGTTTCAGGATTCCCTGCAGAAGAAAGAAATCTGAAAATGCTTGCAATGATTTGGATCTAAAATATCCCCCAAAGTCTCAGACGATTGAATCTTGGAGGCCCTATACTCATCAGAGAATTAGTCCACTGAGGAATTTGTTGCTGACTTCTTGTTAGGAGGTAGGCCTGGTTAGACATAGTTCACTGAGGGCATGATCTGAAGGATGTATTCTTGTCTCTGCCTCTCCCCCCACCCCACTTCCTGGTTGCCAAGAGTTGAATAACTTTCTTTCTCTGTGTTCTTTAACCTTGCCATTTTTGTCTTGTAGCCAGCCAACCACAGATTGACATTATGAGGCATAATAAACCTCCCCTCCCTTAAATTACGGGTGCTAGGTACTTTGTTCCAGTGATAGAAAAGTACTAAAGTCCCTCATAGTATATAAAATGTAGCCAACATAATATTTGCATATGACCCCTGCACATACTCTGGTAGATTTTAAATTATCTCTAGATTACTTACAACATCTAGTACAATGAAGAAGTTATACAAATAGTTGTTATGTTTTATATGTGTCTATACATATTTAGTACAGATTGGTTTTTATGTTTTGTTTTTGATGGTTTTTTAAGGGGGGTGGTTTTGAGTCAGGGTCTCACTATATAGTTCCAACTAGTCTTGAACTCACTATGTAGCCCAGGCTGCCTCAGACTTGCAGCAATTCTCCCATCTCAGCCTCCTGTGTGCAAGGATTACAGATGTGTGCCATTACACCTGGCTCAAGATGCAATTTTTTAAAAAACATTTTTGATCTATGGTTGGTTAAATCTAGAGGTACAGAGAACAAAGTGTAATTACATATTGTGACATCAGCATAATCATACAGGTGCTTACCAGTTGGACCTCAGTGCACTGGCTCATCAAAAATGATCTCATTTTATTTTAATAAAAGATTGCTCCATCTCTCTCTAGTCAGCTCTACTGTGAAATCACCTGAAATTGATTAAGTAGTCTTGCCTTTAACTTGATCATTCACTTTTGGTTTTATATTTTGGTGCAAGGTCAATGTTCTGAGATGTTTTTTGTTACTAGGAAACCAATTTACTTTGACTAAATATTTTCCTTTAATTTCAGGGAGAAATGAATTCATTCTAAGTTACTCAAAATTGGCACTGGCATAAGTTTCAGATATAATATATCATAGGAACAGGCTCCTTTTCTTAAAAGACCCGACTTGACTCAATATGCTGCCCTACCCTGAAGCTTCCTTCATTCCTTTTTAGTTCTATAAATGTGACCAAAACCCCTCAAAAATAAATTTTTTTTTTTTTTTCTTTTGGGCTTTTGCTAAAAAAAAAAAAAAAAAAAAAAAAAAAAAAAAAAAAAAAAAAAAAAAAAAAAAAAAAAAAAAAAAAAAAAACTGTCTTAAAGAATTAAGCTCTAGAACAAAAATATAGTGTCAGCCATATATGTAATTTTAAATCATTTGATAGACACATGAAAATAAATTCTAAGTCTGTATTTTGTACGTACCACACATCTCAATTCAGAGCAGCCACATTTCATGTGCCCAGTTGTCACTTGTAATTAGTTGCTACCATACTGAACACAGCAACTGGAGCCGGATCACCTACCCCAGGCACTTTTAGCTCTGCTACTGCTTGATTCTGAGCAAACAACCTCTCTGTCCCTCAGTTTTCTCATCTGTCAAAGGATGATGATAGAATGCACATACAATAAGACTACTCTGAAAAGGCAATGAGATGGTTCAAATTGTGGAACAAAGTAAAAATTCAAATGGTGGGGGCAATACTAGGGATGGACATTGAGCTATACCCCTAGCCCTTTTCTGTTTTTTATTTTGAGATAAGGTTTTGTGAAGTCACTAAGTAGGCCAGGCTAAGCTCCATCCTGTGAGTCTCCTGCCTCAGCCTTTCAGAGTGCTGTGATTATAGGCATGTGCTACCATGCCTGGCTATTATTAGCTATCATCATCATCATAATCTTCATTGTCATCATCATCATCTTGTGATTTCATCTCTCAGTACTTCTTTCCATGTTTTCAACTTTAATATTCAATATCTGAAAGAACTGGTGTCATTGTATCAAGAAAATTCTCTCACTAGGAACTTATTTCCCAGCCACTGCTTTTCTTTAGTTGAAGAAATAATGACTCAGAACAGTGCAATATCTTCTTATCTAATTAGATAATATCTGTCCCAGCCTAGACAGACTAAAGGTCACCCAAAAGTGAAGTTTGCTGAGTACAATCTAACTACAGGGGCATTGAAAAGTATGAATTGTATTTACCATAGAGCTAGTTTTTAAAAAGCAATTTCCTCCTTGACATAAACAATTTCTGTCTCTATGCTCGAGTTTTAGACAGTACTTCATGAAAGCTCAATCAGAAAGAAGCACACACCATAATTTACCCTCCCAAATATTATAGAACATTATTTATGTGGCCTTTATGCAGGTGTTATATTCATCCCTGGCCACTGCTTCATTTCAAACACAAGGACTAGCAAATGCACTATGTTTCCCAAAATTCCCTTAAAAACAATCTTGTAGATGCCAGAAGTACTGGGGACATTAGGGACTGCAGCGTTGGCCATTGAGAAATGAATGTGGTGTAGTCAGAAGGGAATTAACCCAGTTCAATTAAGGGTCAAATCATTAACAGAAAACCAAAGTTTATAGAGATAGATAGCAGAAGAATTTATAACAAAGAAGGCCAAAAAGCAAGAGTCACATAATGCAAGAGCAAAAAGTGTTTGTAGAGGTACATTGGCCAATATTATTTATAGAGAAAAAATTGATTCTTTTAAGGGTTCAAAAAGGGTAAGGGCAAGTTTTGCCAAGAAATATGGGAGATGTTTGCATAAGAGGCATGGTGTGTGAAATTTGTTTAGGAGAAAAGTAATGGAAGCAATTTTTAACACATTGTATAAAACTATATATTATTTTTCTTAAGAAGGATTATTTTCTAATCACAGATGTGGTCAAATACCTCAGCAGGACACTCTTATTTAGCACTTTAACCAACAACTTGAGGAAAAATACTTTGACTAATTTACAAAATATGTACCTGAAAAGAAGATGAGAAGAATAATGGAGGTATCACATAGCAAAACCAAACTTCAAAATTATATGGGCAGATTAGCAAGATAAGCTCAATCTACTTAAATGATATTGAGAAGACCAAAAAGGAAGATGATGGCTATCACATTCCAAGTAAACAGAATGTGCAGAGACTGATCATTAGAATGTTGATCAAATACCTAGCTCGAGATATCTGAAAATCATTTAATGTGAGAATGAGCAAAAGAAATTTAGACTCCACAGTTTAAAGAAGGGAGAGAACTCAAGTTCTAACATACTTGGAGGCAGTTATATGGAAAGGTGGTTAAAAATAATTCCACGGAATAGAATATGACCCCCAAAATGACAGTTACAGTACAGTAGATTTTGTCTAAATATAAGGAAAAACCTCTCACAATCTGAATTCTTTTGATCATCCAATTGAGTTCCCTGCCATAAGAAGTGTTCTAAGAAACATTCCAGGGCCACCTGTCAGGGACTCGGGCATTGAATGAGGAGTTCAACTAAATGACCTTTAAGTTTCTTTTGGATAGTCTATTAATATAGTAACTATGTAATAAAATATAAACAAATCAAGTCAGTTTTGTCTGACAGTATAATGTGAGGTAATTACATATACAGAGGGTACATGCTATTACTAGAGAGAAATTTTAGCTCTTCAGTGTCTATAGATCAATTATGTCAACACCATTATGTGCTAGACTTTGAGCTAGTGAGGCTGAACACAAAATGGGATCAGAATTTATTCATGTTGATCAAAGAAGCCTCATTTTCACCACAACTTGAAGGCATAAGTCAATCAGTAGATTTATCTAAGCAAGGAAACAAGCTACAGAAGAGCAATGAAGTTTTTAGTTCTCCTTATGTGAGTCACACAGGGGACAGGAGGGTAGCAGACACACACACACACACACACACATACACACACACACACACACACATTACTGTACACACGTACCTGACAACAGCCAGAAACCAGGGTTCTATGACTGTCAACATTTCCAATTATCTGTAAGCAAACCTTCCCCTTCTATACCCAGATGATCTTTGCCACTGAGGTTAAGGAGAGTTTAATGCTTTTGCTTCTCTCAAGGGATAAATTTGTCACACCGTGAGATATCACTTTTGCCTTTGGGTTGACACTACAATAAAATACACAAAGACTTCTAAGTCAATTTTTAGCTCTTCTGATTTTAAGATCAATGATTCAACATAGTTTCCTTTCTCACAACAATGTAATGAGCCCCATTTCTTACAGATGTTGAGAAAAGAACTCTCACTGTCTCATAGGAAAATTCAGTGACATTCTTGAGATGTCTTTCACTTTAGTGAATCAAACCTTGGGAGGCTTTTTGCTTTAGCTTTGGGTCTCCCAGATATTTTTATCTTCCTATCACATTTGTTAGCTCACCTAACTGTCTCTCTGATGGTCAAAGCTGCTGTTACTCTGGGATTGTGAAGGCAGAGATACAGGAAGAAGACATCCATCAGTCTATGGTGACAGGGAAGACAGATTTGAGCAGTTTGGGTGGGAAGAGCCATACGCTGTGTGTAAAGGAGGCACTACGCCACAATTAGGGAATTCCAAACGACTGACTTTGGGCTACTGTCATGTCCAAAAGAGACAACTCTGCAAACACTAAATGGAAAAACTTTACAATTCTATTAATAAAGGAAACCTTAATTGGTATATTCAATGTCAAATTTAAATAAAGCAAGGATTAACCTATTTCATAATATGCTACAATAGAAGAGTAAACATTGTATTTTACTTAATGTTTTTATTGAAAATTCATTCAAATCTCTTCCAGGTAAATTCTTCCCTTTCTCATTCCAATCATCAAGGAACAGGACACTAAAAAACAGAAAGACTTATACACCAAAGAAAAAGAAGACAGTAAGTTAGTGATTCTGTGCACTCTACTTTCTGCTTTACAGGCAACAGGACTCCCTATGTAATGACCTACAGACAGGCTACTGATATCCAGAATATAGGACAAGAGGATTACTAGAGTGATGGATCTTTAGAAAACCACAGTTGGGCAGAAGGGTGAAATGCAGCCCTTTGTTCCAAGAAATAGACAGAGTTAGGTGGGTAACAGAGAAATATTTCAAAAACTAAAAACTACAGTAATGAAGACACCATGATCTAGGTCCAAGAATCTGGAAGCACCTGGATGAAAGACACTGACTGAGGTCTGTGAATATCCCAAGAAATTGCTAAAGGTCCATGGGATCTTTCATGAGACAAAAATATGTTTCATTATGATGCAACAACTAATCAGGAAAGGGGTAAAATGAAGTCATTTTGTGAAAAACACTCAGACCAATAAGCCAAACTCTAGGATCTACCTGTTAGCCAAACTTGGTAGATATTTGCTGAAGAATTAGGAAATGCAGAGCCTGAGGGATCCATGTGTTCTGAATTTTTATCTTAGTAGTCTGGGAAAAGCAGTAATGAGTGGATATCTAATATAGAACGAAACTTTTTGTATTATAACTATGTAGATGTCTATCTTCCTGCCTAACAGGAAGCTTTCTGAAGGCAGGAAAGACCTGGAATAGTAGCTAAAATATAGCTAGTGCTAGTACTCAATATACATTTCTTATGTGCTGTTCACCTTGTGTTCTTATTTCAACTTGGGGTATCTACATGTGACTGAATACACTAATGGTCCCCCTAGATGGGCTGCCTATATCCACCTCTTTGAAATGTGACTTGCACTTCCTCCCATTAAGAGATATAGTCTATTTCCTCACACCTTAAAATGAGCTGGCCTAATGACTCATTTCAACCTAGGAGATATGGCAAAACTTTCCCTGTGCTAGCTGCAAGTTTAGGCCTCAAGAAGCTTTGCATGCCTCTGCCTCTTCTCTTAGAAACCTGCCATGATGTGGCAGTAATCCTGGGTTATCTAGCGGGAGGTGGAGACCAGAAGGCACAGAGCCTAGTTGCCCCAATTGAGGTTATTTTCAGCCAGCCTGTACCAGTCGACACTGACACATGAGAGAATGCAATCAAGATGGACAGAGAAGATAACCCCACCCAGAACTGATCACGAGAAAAGCCAGCTATGACCAGAACTATGCACTTGACTCCTAACCATATGAGACATAAACAGTTGCTATTTTAAGCCACTAAGGTTTGGACAGTTTATTATACAACAATAGCAAATGGACACATCCCACTGAATATTGCTTTTATGTTCTTTATTACTGACCTTATTTTTTAACGCTTATGATCTATTTTAGCTTCTAATAATTTAATCCCAAAGTAACAACAAAAAGAAACCTCATCATTAATTCAGTAATAACTGTGACTTTTTATGTTCTTTCTTTTTTCCCTCTACTTCCCACGACTTAATAAAGTGTTCTTTTATTTCTCAGCTTTTTCTGTTAATCAGCTCTTGGTTAGTTTCCTGGCATCAATCCTTGTCTTTATCCTTGTTTTAGTTACTCTTCTTGCTGCTGAGACAAAATATCTGACACCCAAAGTTAAAGGGGAAAAGATTTATTTAGTTCACAGTTGGTAAATGTTTTAATCCATAATCAGCTGGCTCCAAGGCAGGGTAGCACATGGCAGAGGGGCAACAGTTCATGGTGGTGGAAGATGGCAAAAGCAACAAGCTTTCTGTCCTTTATGTTGTATGCAAGCGACCTACCCTAGGGGAGGTGTAGGACTCACACCCTTAATCCCAACATTTGACAATGACTCAGTCACAAACTCTAGATTTAGCTGCTTCTGAAAAGCCCATCCACCATGACCTCATGAGGCTTTGGAGGGACATCCAGACACAAGCCATAACAACCCTATCTGCATAATGTGTTTGGGTTCTCATCATAAAATGTATGAGTGATCATATCACTCATCTCCTTAAAAAGTTTAAGCCTTTCACATATGCACATAATACAGTGTGAACTACTCATAGAGTCAGTCAGCTCTTACATTTTTGCCTAAACACTCCTCTCCATTCTGGTCTCACACCATGACTCCCACATGCCTTATGTTACAGCCTCCACCATTCACCAAGCGTACCTTCTACTTTTCCACCTTCATATTTTTGTTCGACTTGTTTTATGCATTTGCAATTTCCCACCAGCCCAAGTCCAATTCAAAGCCACCCACTCTGAGAAGCTATCTGAATCTTCCACATCTTTGTATAATAAAAAGATACAATAATAAAACCAACAATATTTATTAAGCATGAACTATGAGCTAGCACTATGTTAAGCTTTATACAAGCATTATTTCTTAATGATCACATTAATCATGGGACACAGTTCTTATTATTTTTTACATGTTACAGATGAGCACACTGAAATCCAAAAGTTTAACCAATCTGACATCCATTATCTATTAAGCAGTCAAACTAAAATATAAATCTAGGACTCCAGGAAAGTATATAACATTTTCATTTGACCTCTCATAGTTGTTGTAATATATCAAACTAAAGCACCAAGGAGTTAAGTGACTTACCCAAGGTGACAGAGTCTAGACCATGAATCAAAATATTTGAATTTCTCAATTTCCTGCTGATTTTCTGCTTCCCAGGAAAACGTAATTCCTCTAGCAGAACTTGAGAGTTTTGATTCTTCCCATTTTCTATTTCAGTAAGAGTGCCTAAACTGAACTAAGCAGGTAAATTTCATTTTCTCCTACTGCTCTAATCATTCATAGCTATTCAGTCATAGGTCCAAAGCTAAAGAAGGAAATTAAGTCTTTAGCCAAATTAAGGTAATCTGGTACTTAATTTGATTCAAACTGTTAGAAAATGTCTACCAATTAACACTGTTAATATACAAGCAAACTAAGTTTCCCATATTCCCAATCATGTCTGATTCCATTGGGACCACATATAAGGTTGATGCTTAAATTTTTCAAAACGTATTATAATAAAAGACAATGCCATTAATCGCCCTCAAAATATTCCTCCTCCCATCAAACACATTTATCTTATTATTGCCACATTTTTGAAGCAGTTCTGGAAGTCCTCTTTTGTGAATGTCTTTACAGGGTGTGATAAAAAATTGAGCAAATGCTCTTGCCAAGTGTTGTTATCCAATGAAAGGATAGACTCATGGAAACATTTTGGTGTGACCCTCTACAGTAAGGCACTTTGGTGTGCTAATATGCACTGTATTCACTGGATCTGGCACTGTGCAACTTTTGGCTCTTCTCCAAAGTCAAAATAACCATGAAAAGTAAATATTCTGAATTGAATCAGGATTTCAAAGCAACCATGACAGCACAGCAATCACGAAAGAGAACTCCCAAACTGTTTCATAAAGTGGCAAGAAATGATGAGATAAGTGTATTTAAGGCAAGGGAGAGTATTTTGAGGGAAATGAATGGCGATGCATCTTTTACTGTAATAAATTTTGTAAATTCAAACATTTGCCATATTTTTCAATCATACTTTGTGTGCAGCACAGATGCCTTAAACACACTCATCTCATTCATTCCATCTTACTTTATATACTCATCTCTCAAAGAGCATCCCGTAGCTAAACTGACTTGTGTGGCAAGAACAGTATGGCCTTTTAATCACACAAAATGTCAGCCAGAATAGTCCCTAGTCCTCACAGACACATTTACACACTTGGGGAAGTGGTTCTGCTGCTGGCCTGCGGGGATGAGTCTTCAAAGACTGGGTGTCAATACCAGCCTACAAGTCAGTGATCAACCACATTTTCCACACAAGTATCAGAGTTAAAGGAAAATAAAAAGGTTTTTAAAAAAAAAAAAGAGAAAAGAAAAAAAAAAAAAAGAGAAAAGGCCTGGGCTGAATACAAGCCCTGGCGAACCACATAAGCGTAACAGTTCTTTTACCAACTAGAAGGAAAATAAAGAGAAACAGACACAGCTTGTTTTGCCACTACAGCCTGTTGTCCATTCCTTTTCTTTGTCAGTGCAGGTTTCACAGCGGGTGGGGCCACCATGGAGACCAGCAGGGGCTGCAGAGGCATGAGAAAGGTTCTATTCAAGAGGGCTTAGTCCTCCCAGTTTGAGACTCTCCACCAAAGAGAGACAACAAATGCAGACTTCAAAGGAGAAAGAGAAAGTGTGTACAGTGATCCGCCTCCTCCAAGGAACCTTTGATAGTTCTTCCCAGCTGTTTTATGTTCATCCTCCACCTCCCAGCACTCACTTAAGAAGTATTTAAAATAGTTTTTTTCTTAAGACCTAAAAGAACAGACAAAACAGGTTATAGTGTGAAATGCAGGGTCAGGCTTAATTA
This sequence comes from Dasyprocta punctata, assembly GCA_004363535.1. Classification (NCBI taxonomy): domain Eukaryota; kingdom Metazoa; phylum Chordata; class Mammalia; order Rodentia; family Dasyproctidae; genus Dasyprocta; species Dasyprocta punctata. The sequence continues at coordinate 45,686 of RJWM01001374.1, read as the reverse complement.
ACCTAGCCCAGGGAAAATGTCCACTGAATATTATTTAAAAAACTTTCATAAGTTTATTAGGAGCTCCTGCTTCAAAGAAGATGAACCGCTCTTCAGCAATTTATCCCTTGTCATGCTTGTACCTTTAGAAAAGGTGAAGATTCTGTTTTACATAGTTTGGGAGACAGGAAAGAAATGGTAGACAAAATAGGTCTTAGCTGCTGCAAGTACTTTGAAAAACGAAAAAAAAATTCAAACTCTAGGAATGTTCATCTACCCACCAGAAACATCTGCATGATTACTGTCTCAGTTACTTTTCACTAGTTGCCAAGACAAAATACCTGACACCCAAAATTAGGGAAAGAAAGGTTTATTCTTACAGTTTCTTGGGAGTTTCAGTCCTACTTAGTTGGTTCCAAGGTAGCACAGCATGGCAGGGCTGCCATTCATGGCGGCTGCAAGCCACAAGGTGTGCTGGTCAGAGAGAGAAGAGAGAGTGAAACATGCGCGCAAGAGAGAAGGCAGAAGTGAGCAAGAGGAAGACCCGCCTCATTTACACTGTATGTCAGCTCCACCCCTGGACGGGTACAGCACTCACATTGCCAATCCCCGTGCCAGACTCAGCCCCATCAAAAGTATATTAGGACTGGGGGATACATAGTATATCACCCAATACAATTACAAGAGTTCTTTCCTCAAAGAATGACTTAACAGAGCCACTACTTCTCTCCCAGGACCCTCCTCTGTGCAAGATCACAGAAATTAGCACTTCTGCAAAAGCACACAAAGTACAAGGGAAGTCAAACACAAAGGATAGCTAGTTTGGCTACATAAATATCTTACGGGGAAAAGAGCTGGAAATGAATGTTCATGTAATTTGCAAATTATTGAAGGATTTCAAATATCTATTAATCTCCTTTGGGCATGGAACTAAGACTAGTAACATCAACACATGTAAGAGACCATCAACAAATCTGAAGTTACAATGAGAGTTTGGGGACTTAGAAAGTGACACTCTACAGTAAGGCACTTTGGTGTGCTAACTTCTTCAAACTAAACAGCATTAGAAGGGCCTCGAAAGTACAGTCTCTCACTGACCTTCTTCTGCCGTTCGTTTCCTTGATCCCTTGTCTCCCTCAAGGAAAGCCACAGAAACAAAGAATCCCTTTTCCCCAAAAAGGTCATCAAAACTAGAATCCCTGTCCTCTCAAAGCAACTATAACTTAGAAATAACCCTAAGGTTTCCCTCCCTTTCTGTGTAAGAGCTGGCCATAAAGAAATTTATGAGAGCATAGCTAAGTTTCTCATTCTACAAGGATCCTGCACTATATCCAGGAGAAAGGAATGTTACACAGGAGGTCAAGAAGAATCTAGAAAGACTGGCTTTGCAAGGGTTTCCCCCTTCAGTCTAATACATTAGATCACACCTTTTAGTTGAATCACATTTCTACATATTAGCCATTCTTCATCAAATCTAAGAATAAAAACACAGAGTTGTCCTTGAGATTTTGGATCTTTATTTTGAAGGCTTTCATGTCACTAGAAAGCTGATTAAAATAAATGTGTTATACTTTTCTACTTGTTGACCTATTTTTGGTATAGGAATGTTTGCTATGAACCTAATGGTGAGTGGGGAAAGATATCACACCATTCTATCTATACAGGAGCAATCTTTCATTAAATCCTCTTTCTAGCAAGCCATGTGGGGCCCAGGAAGAGAAAAGTCAGAGCCTCCCAAGAATTGGCCATCCTGGGACTGGGAGGAGTGCACCAAGAAGCCAACTAGCCAGCCTTTCTGGTAAACTGCACAAGCCGTGTGGGTCCCAGGAAAAGAGAAGTTAGATAGCACCTCCCGTGAGCCTACTGAAGTGTGGGCTGAGAATCAAGATCCGCCCTCCATCCCACCCCATAAACAACTGGCTAGTTCCTGGTTTGGAGGACAGGCTGAGCTGATAGCAACTGAAGTACAAAAAGCAACTGAATGCTTGTATTGTTTGGTTGACTTTGCAGGCCTGGGGTCAGCAGTCTGAGCATCTGTTGGGAGGATAACAGTATGCAATATAGCAAATATGGGGGATTTCTTTTTATCTTGTTTTTGAAATCCAATATTGTTCTGTTTTGTTTGTTTTGTTTTAATTGTTTTTGCTTTATTCAGTGTTCTGTTTCGATTGATTTTATTCTGTTTTGTTTTGGTTTGATTTTGCTATATCTGATGGAATGGACAACTATTGTAAGATAACAAGATAATACTATGGTAGCCATTGTTGTTTTCCTATTATCCTGCTTCAAAGTTCTGCACCAATTTCACTGCTTTGTTTTGATTGGCTTTATTCTGCTTTGTTTTGTTGGGTTTTATTATCTTTAAAATAAATAAATAAATAAATAAATAAATAAATCCTCTTTCTAAAGATTTCAACTTCTTTATCTTAGGTGGGTCAAGTCTCCAATCTACCCATGTATCACATTCCAAATATGAATTAATAAGTTAGTAACTTAAAAATACAAATTCACTTGGAAATTCCATTGAGCCATGTGACAAATGGTGATTGCAACTTCAGGCTGACACACAAATGTAACGATGTTACATTTACCCGAAGTCATCTCCATAGCAACCCCAGCCTCTCTGGCCCATAAAAAATGAAGCCCCCTTGCATGTTTGTTTGTTTGTTTGTTTTTACCAGGGATCAAACTCACAACCTTGCGTCTGCCAGGCAGGTACTTTAAGGCACTGAGCTAAATCCCTGGCCCTATTTTTTGAGACAGGGTCTCACTATGCAGTTCAGACTGGCCTTGAACTCACTTTGTAGTCCAGGCTGGTCTCAAACTCACAATGACCCTCCTGCCTCAACCTCCCAAGTGCTGGGATTAAAGGTGTGCACCACCACGCTCAGCTCCCCTTGCATGTTAAACCCCTTTGGTACTAGCATTCTGACATCTCACAGCTGAGAGAGGAAAGAAGGAAGAATATCAGATTCTGTTTAGGTAGTCTTTGTAATAAGTGCAAGGAGACCCACGTGGAAAGATATAATATTTCTCCCCAAATAGGCAAATATCAAAGGAAAGAAATGGTGTATGATGAAGCTTTCTACTTTGTTCCTAAGAAGAGATGCTGAATGTAGGGACAAAATTGAACTTTTCAGAAATTAGAGAGGTCCCTATGGTGTTCAACAGAGTATATTAAATTTTCAACAAATATTATCATTAAAACAGAAACACATTTCTCTCATTTCTAGTGATTATAACTATCATATGCTAATTATAGAAAAATACAGTCTAAAAATCTAGGGTAAAAAGTCTTGTCAGTATACTCAACTTTTACCAAATACTCACTAGAACCACAGAATTTGGGCACTAAAGGGCATCTTGAAAGTCATCTATCCCAACACCTTCATAATAAAAATAAGGTCACCTAGGGAGAGAAAATTTAAGTGATTTCTAGTCACTGAGACACAGAAGTCTCCTGATAGCCATTGGGGACATTATTTATGGGGCTTTTCTATAAACTTTGCTTTCCCTCCTTCCAGGAATTTCTCTATATTGATGTTTCCCAGGAGGTTTAAACCCTGGTTGTAGCCAGAAACTGTTTATCTGAGAGAAGGAATTAATAGCTTCTTCCCAGGCATTGCTCTTCAAACTCTGAGGATCCTGTCAAACCCATCTTTCCTTTTCCTCCAAAGAAGGTCATCACTAGCTCTGAGCATCGGGCCTTTGGCACTTACTGCCTCTAAGCAACTGGGGAACAACACTGGCAATAGAGCAATAAACCACCTACAAATGCCGAACTCACTTAATTTGCTGATCATCTGATTAATAGCTTATCTCTACCTTGCAAGTCAGTCCAAGTTAAATCTCTGGAACTTCTTGCCAAAGGCTTCATAAAAAGTCTCAATATTTTTCCAATAGACACTTTCAAACCTCATTAAAAAGAAGAGAGAATGTTTTTAAAGTAGGCAAACAGTGCTTTATCCATAGCCTTGAGTGTTGGAGGTTATAAACTCTTATATTCAACAACAGCCTCTACAGGACCCATTCCAGAGGACCAGAATGACATGAAAAACCACTGATAACAGTGCAATAATAGTACCCCATTAGCAATCTAGATCTCAAGTGGCAATAACTGCAAAAGATGCTACCATTACATTAAGTGTAGGTGCTTTCCACATTCCTGCAAAAGGGTTTTGAGGGCAGCAGCAGCTTACACTAACTGGATGAGGAAAAAGATGACATAGCTGAGCGTGCCCCACTTTCGTGTGTCCCCTGGACCAAGATTATTTTGGTGACAAGTACCTTAGTGTCAGACCTGAGTATTAACACCTCTGGTTTTAAGTGACTAAATATTTGAGAAAATCAGCTAACCATGACTAGTCTTAGTTTCTTCAGATGTAATATGATAACAATAATTATGCCCTATTCAATGTTTGTTGTGAGGATTAAAATATTCAGGGTTATATATTAGAATTTAGCAAATTTATAAGTACAACAAAGTATTCAGTAAGCATTTCCTATTACCTCTTAAAATCTGATTAAATATGATGCCTTTCAGAGTTTCCCAATACCGCTGCTGTCAACTGAAATTAACTAACTGTTGGTATCATCCACAAGTAAATTGGGAGGAGAGTTTTGGTGGTGTTGTGGGAGACCGTAAATGGGAGAAGCAATCTTTTGCTTTCCACAACTCTCTTTCCTTCTCCAGGCCACAGAGCTGCTGATGCAATGTATTTATAGGCACCACTGGTCTTCACTAAAGCGCAAACGGTCCTCAGCAACCCATGAATAACATGAGTCAGAAGGAGAGTTTTATGTCACTTAGCTTGATAAGGGTTTAAAGTATGAACATACCATCATCACTCTCCCTACATAGTCCCTGATTTTTGACAACTCAGCTGGAGACTGTTCCTCCTTTGAGACATCAAACTAGCTTTCTCTTTTTCGATTGACAAAACCAGAGGGTGCAATCCAGGCCTGAATCTATCCTCAACTCTTCCAGCTTTCTCCTGCCTGCCTATCATAGGCTCAGTCCCTCTAACGTAAATCTGTCTAATCTCACCCAGCAGGGCCTTTGGTCGCTTTCATCATACTCCTGAAGGATCTCACCTCCTTAGCTGCATCCCTAAATTTATGCACTGACTTTTAACTCTTCTATGTCCTCCCTTCTCTCCCTGTCCTGGCTCCTCTGGCTCAGCTCTTTCCAATCTGAGACATCTCTCTCTAAGCTCATCATCTGACTTTCTTTGAACATTAGATACAGTTAATAATACAAACATAGAAAAACCTTACATTTTTTAAAACACTGTTTCCTAATCATAAATCCACTTGACCCAAATGAGAACGCTTTTGTTTCTGACTACAAACTATAGGTGGCATCAAGAGGACTGCCAATGTCCCTTATTATATTTTTCACAACTTTTACAGTAATTATATTTCATAATAATCATCTCCCATCAATCCTCAGTGGAAAATTGTTAAATTTTTTTGGAGGGATGGGTCATTGTCATTGGCCCTGAGTGGTGATTTTACAAAACACATAGCAGAAATTTAAGACCTAGAGAAGATACTTGCTCTTCTTCAGGTTATTAATGTGAAATTAAGCCCATTATTAAAACCCGAGCCAAGGTGGATGGCAGGACCCAAGGTGGGTAGTTTGATCTGGGAAAGACAAAGGTTGAACTAAGCACTGAATGAGTGAGGCCAGGAGCAAGAGGCAGAGACAGGTCAGGAGCTGGTTCTCCAGCAGGAGTAAGAAAGCTGAAACCTTGCCTGGAGACAGACTGCCAGGTCCACAAGGATAGAACCTACACAGGGAGAGGAAAAGATGGCTCAAATGAGTGCCCTGGGTGGCCCTTTCTTGTTTCAACACAGATCACAAAGTAACAGCTATAGAAAAAAGAAATGACACTGCAAAGAGAATTAAGGGGCATGAGATGGAGATGTAGCTCAGTGGTAGTACACTTGATTAGAATGTATAAGGCCATGGGTTCAATCCCCAGCACCACAAAGAAAAACAAAAGAAAAATGAAAAAGAGAATTAAGGAGCTTAAGTGGGAACTGTCCATGACAACTGGGTTAGTATTCCAACTCTTGTAAAAGATTCACAGAATTTTTAACTGCACAAAAAGCTGTAAGACTTCACCTTGGACACCATGGACTGCACCCTGCACCATGCTGTGCTTTATTTCTTATCAGGGGTCTATGGTTTTCTTACAGGCTTTTGAATCAACCATAAGGATGACAACTTCTGTTAGCTTTTCCATTTTTTCAACATCCTTATGAGGTAAGAATTTTTAGCCCAAATGTCAAAACGAAAAAACTAAATCTCAGAGGCACTAAGGGACTTGCTGAAGACTAAGGAGCTAGTAGGTGAGTTGGTATCACACCATTCACTGACTCCACAGTCACATTCTTCAGTAAGCCTCAGTGGCTACCACAGCTGGTAGCACAGTCCTTTGCTTCCTGAAGGTCAGGTCCCAGCATGAGGTACTTCTGGCATTTTAAATGTTTGGTGATCCTTTGGAAACTGGAGGCTCTTCAGATGTCCATTTTTATAGAAAATAAAGGAGATCCCTGGGGGAATAACTGGCCATAAACAATGAACAAATTAAATAAGCTCCATCCATTAGGAGAGCTAAAGTCACAGGATAGAAGGAGTGGTTTCAAAATCACCATGATAGGCATCACTTCAGTCACTCCCTTTCTTGGCCTGTGGGTCCTCAGGAAATAAGGGAAGATATGCAAATTTTAAAAAGAACTTTTTCATTAACTTTTTGTGAGATAATACCCACCTCTCTTAGGTATTTATTTATTAAATAATTGGCAATGAGTCTTTCTTCCAGAGACTTTACAAGTGGCTGTGTTAAAGCTGTAGCACCATGGTGGCTCCAGTTGTACTTGAGGAGCTATGATATCTCCAGGAGACCAAGGTCTCAGAGGGGGACAAAAACAGAATCTGATAGTGACATGGGGCGAGGCAGGTGGCATTACACCTGACAGAAGCAGTTGCCATACCCAAAGCACAAGTAATGCCCAGTACAATTCCAACAATAGGAAATGATAGCAGTACCAAGGAAAAACCAAGGCACACACAGAAAATAGTGGTCATTCTCAGCAGACTTTATACCAGAACTATATGTGAATCTGTAATGTAACTTCCTAAGACCCCTCAAAAATACAACAGAGAATAGTGACTTTGTAGGGGACTGCATCCTTAAATGAGCAGGAGGAAGTAAGAATTAATGAGTTTGGGACTGCTATTGATAATATATATTCACAAAGTGATAAGGCCTGGAGAAATCGGTGTTATGTGTAACAATTCTAACTGCTTTTGTAATGTTTATAATTCAGACTAATCCTGCACCTGGATAGTTATGTCACTCAGAAACCCTTAGTCCTCAAGAAAATGTCAGGATGTACTTATCCTCCAACTACAAATGGGTTCAACACGTTTGAACACACATCTGCTTTCTGAGCAGGATGAACTGAGTACTAATGGCCACTCAAGTGTGATTCTGCTCTTCAAAGGCTCTTTGGTCTATACTTCCTCATTTCAATCTACTTCTCACCAGTAGCTGAACTCCAACAGGTCTTTTTGCTACAAATCACATGGTAGATAAGTTCTTTTCTGGATTGGGTCTTCCAGCCGCTTTCTCCATCTCTGAATAGTGTGATTCAACTAGAACTCACCACACCCTAGGTATCAAATTTTGAGCATTATCAGTAAGTTCTCTTCATAACACCACTTTTGGGGAAGAAAAATGGAGGGAGATTTTTAATGGCTTTGAAATCTCTGTCTTCAACTCCTTACATAAAGTGGAAAAATAATGAAAGCACAAGAAAGGTGTGTAGTGTGCATCCTTCTAAACTCCTGAAGAAGAACTACCTCCATTTCTACAGCAAGAGGCAAGTAACTGCCTTTATGGCAGCAGATCCATTTCAGTACATCTACAAATGCACCCAGCTACTAAATTAAATGCTCAACTGGGATAAGCTACCATCAGAACACTATCATCCTCCCTTGATTATTTCATTATTGTGACACCATTCCCCTCTCTAAAAAACAAACTAAAACTCTAAGAGCACACAAAGACTCAACAGTATCCAGGAAAATATTTTTACATCAACAACTCTAGGAAGAAATCCCTTTACAATTGTCTGAAAGAGATTTTTTTTTCTCATAAAGTTGTTCAAGATAATTGAGTAATCAGAAGAAATGAAACTCAAAGCAAATAACCTTAGCCATGAAGTGGGACCATATAACTCAGCAAAATGCTAGCAAACAATTTCTACTGACCGGCCTTCACAATACACACTGCCCCTTTCTGTTCAGCCATGACAATCTAATTCAGGTTCTGTTCTCCCAGGAGGTAACCGCCGAGGCCAGATGGACACCAAGCTACCTCGTCTTCCTGGGCATCAAAGCCAGACTGCACTGCAGGTGTGTGCTGAAATTCAGCTCCATTTCTCTCCTGCCAACTAGGCTGGCCAGGAAAGGAGCTGCCACATGGCTGAGCCGGCTCCTGTGTGTTCGGGTAGGGCCAACAGCTCTAGGATTCCTTGGGTCACCCTGTGTTTCAGGACTTAAAGGAGCAAACAGAGCTCAACCCTGCTCATTCACTGGAATTCTGAATGACTGGGATATATAATTGTGATATGATCAGAACCAAACAACAACAAAAATGTTTAGCAAGGACAAATATACTTAGGAAAAAGAAGCTGTGATAATCTACATTGAGCACAGGAAAAAAAATAATAAAAACTAAGAACATTTAGGAGACAATAAGTTTATAATGTAGTAAGGTATGAAAAACCTATTAGTTGAGATAATCTAAATTTTAGGCAGCAAGGTAGTTCTAGGACAGTGGTTATCATTATCAAAACATGGGTTAGATCTTTTCTAGAGAAGAAAGTAATGCTGTTGTGGCAAAACAGGAAGAAAAGGTTTTACACTTGGAAGAACTATACTTGAGCTTGTCATATGCTTCTGTGCTACTTAACTTCCATTTTCTCACCCATAATATTGAGCATAAAACTAATATATAATTGTGTTGCTACACAGATTCACTGAGATAATGCATATAAAGTACTTTACAGTGTGCGGTAAACAGAAAAAGTCCAATAAATGCTAGTTATTAATGGAATGTCTATTTCTGATATTACCAAAAATGATGACCAAAAATGTAGAAGGTTTTTGGAGAATGATACACACAGTAAATGTTGTAAAATGTGTACTTCTCTGAAAACTTGACCAATGAAAGACCCACAATCTGAGGACCAGGTCTTGAGACTTCAAGTCTTCACCCCATTCTGAAGCTGAGCCTGGGTAAGCAGCCAGATTCCTCAGCTATCTCTGTTTTCACCTTGTTTTGTGAGTGCAGGGAAGGCAGCCAACGGGAGACACAAGTTTCCAGAGGGCACAGGCACGCTCCACTACGCTTAGGCTTCAAAATCACCAAACAAGCCCTTCCCCAATTCAGAAAAGCTTTTTAAACCATTTGAAAATAAAACGTCCATTAACCTTGAAAGCAGACAATTAGTAATGCAAATATTGTCACCTTATAAAAGAAAAAGGGAAAGATCAACATTTTAGAAACCTCTGTGAGATAAACAGTCTTTCGGTAGCACATCTACTGTCTCCCATCTGGCCAGCCAAACCTTCCCATCTATCACTCACCATTTGATACGCCATTTTCCCACAGGTGTGGGAGCAAAAACTGAAAGAATTTAAAGTCTGCCTAGTCCAAGCTTCTCACTTAAACAGATGGGATATTGAGACCTAAAGAAATTGAGATATTAAGCAAGAACTGAAACTAGGTGACAAAACTTATACAAGATCCTAGTTTTCCTTAATGACCTACCATCCCTGTCTTGTTTCTTCTAACTGCAGATTTCATGATGATATGAAATTATGATTCCTCTACTTCTGTTTATTAGACTATCAGTCTCTTAAAAGAGGATCAAATATCCAATTTTTGTATTTTTCTCTCAAACCAATAATTAGGTTATTAAAAACATTGTTTTAGTCCATTCAGGCTTCTGTGACTAAATAGCACACACTTAGTAGCTTATGAACAACAGATTTATGTCTGAAAGTCTGAAATCAAGGTACTGGTACATTTGATGAGGGCCCATTTCCTGATTCTGACATAGCCCCTTCCTCATGTGGTAGAAGAGGCAGTGAGGTCTCTCTCAGCTCTGCTCTATGGGTCCCATATATTTTTTTTACTTTAAACAGAAGAAAAGTAAGAAATTAAAATAAAACAATTTCACAACAAGCCAATAGGAGATTAACAATAATCAGCACATTACATATTGTTATATTCACAGCAGTTGTTTAGGGTATAAGATATAAACATGAAACATTCTACAGAAAATTATTCACACAAAACTTTCACCTCAATGAACCAAGAGAAACCAGCTATATGACTATCTTTTTTGTTATGATTGCTCTATTATTTTCAAATAAACATTTCACATTAAAAATGAAATCTGATGCAAATGAAAGTAACACTGAGATTCCACCTCACCCCAGAAAGAATGGCTAGTATTAAGAAGCCAACCAATAACAAATGCTGGAGGGGCTGTGGACAAAAAGGAACCCTTCTCCACTGTTAGTGGGCATACAGGCTGGTACAACCACTGTGGAAGTCAGTGTGGAGATTCCTCAGAAAGCCAGGATTGGAGGTCCCATTTGTCCGAGCTATTCCCCTTCTGGGTATCTTCCCAAAAGAATTAAAAACATCCTACCACAGTGAGATATGTGCACCTGTGTTTATAGCTGACCAGTTCACAATACCTAGACCTTGGAAACAACCTAAATGCCCCTTGACTGAGGAATGAACAAAAAAAGATGTGGTATTTCTATATAATGGAATACTACTCAGCTATAAAGAAAGATAAACTAGACATTTTCACTCTTAAATGGATGAGGATTGAAAATATACTTCTCAGTGAACTAAATATGTCACACATATGTAACCATCGCTTTGTTGCACTTGTGTGATGAACTGAAAGAAAATCTATGTATATAAAAAATTAGTTAAGATAGCTAAGGGAAAAGAATTTTGAGTGAGAAGTAGTTTTCACAGGGTCATCTTCAGATTTCATTTTTAATATGAATCCCATTTGTGAGAGCTCTGCCCCCATGGTCTAATGACCTCCCAAAGGTCCTGCCTCTTAATAGTATCACCTCTGAGGTTAGGATTCAAAATACGAATTTTAGAGGAACACAAATATTCAGAGCACAGCAATAATATCAGTTGCATCTTTACAAAAATGGTGCTGGAAAGTAGAAAATCCATTTCTCAATTGGGCAGAGATTGGTTTATTCTGTTTCACTCAAATTAGACATAATTGTGGTAATAATTCTGAAAATTCACTAATAGTGCTCAGAATAGGGGTAGGATCTGTCTACCCATTTTCAAACAGTTTTATTAAGGTGGATAGAAAGCTACATATTTTGAGTCAAGCAATAACCAAATGGTCTCCCATGACCATATAAGTTTCAGAGCTATTAAATAAGCAAACTGAAAGTTATGTGATCCATGAGACAGAGGTAATGTTCTTAATCAACAGATGTGAAATTCTATAAACAGACTTCCTAATCATTATCCTTAGAAATCTTACAAAATAACACTGATCACCCTGAACGGCTCAGCTGTTCTCCTGCATGAAAACACGAGGTGGATAGATATACTCCAGCGCTTCATTCTGTCCTCTCTTACTCTTGCTATTTCATTATAGATGTTCTAGCATCTAGATGATAATTCTTCATTATCATCACATGTCCTACTTCTAACCCCTACAGATACCAGTTTGTAGGAAGCTCCCTTACCTACTTAATTACATTCTACCATCTTTCAAGTCACAGCTGCAACACAAAAAGTCTGAGGTAGTACCCCCAATTCTTCATTTCTAACAATGTCTCCAATAACAATGGTGCTAATGATCCTTGGACCAAGTTTTGAATACAAAACCTCTAGACTATATTCCATAGTCAACTATACTCAGCCCTTCAGACCTGCTCTGCTTCTTTTGTCAGTACTGGAAATTAAAACCAGGGATTTCTGAGCTATATCCCAGCTCAGTGACTGGCTGATTGACTGATTTTGAGACAAGTTTCTGCTAAATTGCCCAGACTGGCCTCAAACTTGCATACCTTTTGTCTCAGCCTTCTAGTGTGTTGGGATTACAGAAGTATCAGAACTATTTTCAACCCATTCCCCTTCATTAGTAACCTATTTACTAAAACACTTAAATGGTTTTTTGTGCTTTTAAAAAAATGAATATGTGATTAGAGCATTATGACAAAGAACAACTGGTATCATTCATTTAATCATTAAAGAAAAAGAAAGTGTCCCTTTGTAACATATCCTACCAGCCTCTAAGGATTCAAAGTGAATAACATACAATTTTATTTGAAGTTTGATGCTTAAGTCAATTTCACTAGTTGATTGACTTTGAGGAAATGATCTAACCCATTCGTGTTAGATTTTTTTCATCTGCAAAATGAAGATAACAACATTCACCCCACAGGGTAGCATAAGTACAAAATAGAACTAGGTACATGAATTCATGACATACTGCAAAATATACTGCAAAATATTTGATATGCTTATTATTATCTGTTCAGGCACCTCTCATACTGTAAACTACCTTAAGATAAAAATGATGTCACCTATGTTCCTTATACCAAAACTCAGTTTAGCATTCAACTCCATAAAATTAAAATTTTTATATGTCATTATTTTTATTGCCATTCTTGGATAAGCAGTACCTCCCAGAACATTTCCATGGCATGTTGGGGCATATCCTCCTGAAAATCGCTGTTCAGAATGTTCATTCCAACACTGAAGATGTCCTTGAATTTAACAAAGTACTTCATTTCCCAGTGGCCCCTTTCTTCCATTGATCTCAAAACACTTCCCACAATCACTGGTGCTCAATAAATATTCATGGAATGACTGAATTATTATTAGGGTGTGACATTTGCTAAATTTAAGAAAATATTGACAAGTTGGGGACCTGAGGCTAGAATCTACAGCCTTTCTTCCCTTCATGAACAACTGCATTGCCCCCAGTCAGGCAGCTATCCATCGCAGCCCCTGGACGCTGTTCTGAGGTCTTGTGTTGCACTTAGGAGGACTCAGGATTTATGCACCTATTTTTCAAGAATCATGGCATTGATTTAATTGACATTAATTAGGCCTTCCCACTCCAGACTCCCACACACGGCCAAAGGCTAAATAAGACCAAACACATTCTGCCTCTGAGGGTGACAGAGGGTGAGTGACACACGGAAGGAAAGTGGAGAGGAACTTTAGGTCTTCGCTGCTGTTCTCATTGTCCTTTTTGCTCTAGCTTTACATTATACTCACACTTCTAGGCACCATTAACCCAGCACTGCATCTATTTAGTCAGAGGCAGAGCCACGGCAGGCTGCATCCAAATGCCTTCAGATCCTAGGACACCTGAAAGATCACTAACCAGTGGCCCTAGTGTGGAACCCCAAAGCCTCTCTTGCCCACTGCCTTCTTCTCCAGGTGCTGTTCCTGCTGCAGCCACAGACAAGATTAACAAGAAGGTTATATTTAAACTTCCAAGAGGCGCTGCTGTGCCATTATGGGTCTATTTAAAATCCTCCGGGCAGCTGCAGTACATAATAACAAATCAGCAGGAGAGAGGGAGGGAAGGGAGGAAAAGGGAAGGAGGAGGGGAAGTGGTCAGGAGCATCCTGGATTGTTTCTGTGAAAAACTGACTGTCAAAAGATGGCAGGGGGTGAAGAGGAGTTACATATGCCACCTAAGGAAAGAGTGAGGGGAGAGGATGCATCAGGAGAATGCACTAAGCAGGGAACTTTGGTTTCTAATATGAAAATCTCCAGACCTAAAAACTTCCTGCCTGCCTGGAGGATATCACAGCTCTGTACTATTCCATTGCTCCCAGGGGCCCCTACTAAACAATATAAGTCATCCATTTGGAATTGATGAAAGATCAGCCCTAGACAATAAAAGGATCTGATTAACAGGAACGCAAACCAGCTCTCTCCAACCCAAACAATACATACCATCTTGGTCATCCTGTAACTCCTCTAATGAAAGATTCATGTCATACTCCCTTAAAAAATATTCCCTATGGCAGTCACTGTTAAACCAGATGGCTTGCCAATTCTGACTTGAGAGCCCACCCCATTTCTGCTGTCTTTACTCTATTTGGGGGTAAGTATTTTTGAGTCTCTACTTTCTTTACCCCATGCAAGCCTTAAGGGGACTGTGCAGTATTCACAATGTGTACTCAGCTGAGAGCACAATCACACCCACCTTCATCTCCCAGCCTCGCCTGCATGGCTGTATTTGTTAATATTTTGATTGACTCACATTATCTAAATTCTTGACCATTTCTATCACTCTTAAAGCTGCTTCAAAATTATTAGTATGTCTTTTGAATTTTCTTCATATACAAGTTTAGTTATATTTAGCTATTACCCATTATTTAAATCTCTATTAATTGCTCAAACTATCATTTTATGTCTATTCCATGGAGCTTCCATATAATATTTATACCTTTGAACTCACAAGGATTGTAATTATAAAATGAAATGAACTTGGTGTCCCTGTGCAGGATGTTATTAAAATGAAAAAAGAGTTATTAGTTGATTAATTTTGCTTCTATGGTTGATCAAATGAATGTTACACATTAGCAAATTTACCATGATCACAAGTCATAAAATTAGGATGTCCACGATGACCCAAAAAATCAAATAAATGTAAAAAATTAACCTTCTATTGCATTAACATATTTAAATATCATGCCATATTCTGGTGTAACTATGTGAATAAATGATATATGACATCAAATGTGATATAAATATATGCTCAAAGAGAATATTCTAGTAGATCAACAAATATTAGCAGTTTATAAAAATAAGGTTGAATTCTAACAGACTTTATTTTCACCTTTTCTTTCTGGTTGAATGTCTAACGAGTGGAAGATTTAGAAGACTGTCCCTACCTGTCTTGATTACTTCTCTCTCATTGTTGAGACAAAATACCTGACACCCAAAATAAAGGAAGTTTATTTATCTTACTGTTTTTGGATGTTTCAGTCCATACTCAGCTGGCTCCAAGGCAGGGTAGCATAGCTGAGAGGCAGCTGTTCATGATGGCCACAAACAACAAGAGTGAAAGGGCAAAAGGGGGAGGAGCACACCTCCTTCCCTCCCCTATATTGTATGCCCTAGGTAGATGCAGCACTCACACAACCAATCCCAGTACTAGACAATGAACCAATCACAAATGCTAGACTCAGCCACCTCCATGAATGCATGAGGCTTGCGGGGCGGGGGGGGAGTCATCCAAACACAAACCATAACACTACCAAAGGCACCAAAGGAACAACAGGCAAACAATACATATAGTTTATATTAAAGCAAACTCCACTACATCATCATATACTTGTTGACTGTAAATACAGAATTAGAATGAAGTTCAATATAATAAGAACAGTAAATGTGCATTAAGCACACCATGCAGAGAATATTGTACAAATATTCCCAACATACATTAAGCATATGAAGCACTTTGCTGCATGCTCAGATCACAATCTGTACCCTCATAACAAAAATCTATGAATGCTTTAATATCTAGTATCAGTGTCTTTCCTTCTTTTTATTCCTGTATTTTTCTCCTATAAATATTGGGAGCTTCAAAGATTAGAATGCCAAAAACAGAGCAAGAAAACAAGGGAGTTCTTCCAGGATCCACTACCCTGCCTCCCAAAAAACAGAAAGAACAGAGAACCTTGTGGTGACATCCCATTTAGGCCTGGAGAAATGAATCCACCATTCAAGAAGAGAACAAATGGTCTTGGCCAAATTAAAACGATTTTCTCAATAATCAATACAGAAGCCAGGCGTGGTGGCGCACGCCTTTAATCCCAGCACTCTGGAGGCTGAGGTAGGTGGAGCGTTGTGAGTTCGAGGCCGGCTTGGGCTACAATGCGAGCGCAAGGCCGGCCTGAGCTACATAGTGTGACCCTGCCTCAAAAAACCAGGGCTGGGAGTTTGGCTCAGTGGCTCAAGTTCCTATCTGGCAGGTGTGAGGCTGTGAGTTCGATCCCCGGTGCCGGGGAAAAAAAAAATAATAATCAATACAGCAAAGACTCCAAAGAATTATTCTGGGGTGAGGCATAGTAAATCGGACATATCAGTTCCATGGTACCAGACTGATAAAACCTCAACCAAACAAAAGAAACAGCCCTGTTCTGAGCTGTCCCTAATTCAGCCTTCACTAGAACTCTTGCTGAACACTTAGCTTATATACAGAATTCCTGCTTCCTTTACTATCTCACACATCACTGAACTTTGTTGGATTAAAGCTTTTAGCAGTCTGGGCTTGGGAAGTGCTCTGAGCTCTGACCTGTTATCTGCACTCGACTAACTGCTATAGGTCTACAAACATCTTAGTTCACCCACCCTTCCATTTGTTTAGTACCTAACCACTCACACTCCTACCAGATTCTTCCTGAGATCTTACTTTGTGTTACATGCTTGGGATACAAAAAGAAGGTATGATCCTGCCTGAAGGAGTGTGAAGTCCTGCCAAAGCAAAATACTTATAAACAAAGGATACCATAATACTTTACTCAATGAAATCATAAAGACAGACAGACACACACAAAACACAGTTTTTCTTAGAAAGTATCTACTAGAATAACAGATAATTCATAAAAGCAAAATACAAATTAGGTGGGTGATAAATATATTTTAAAGTTCAATCTCATTAATAAATCAACTAAATAGAAATCTAAACAATAACATTTTACTTTCTTAAATATGTAAAGGTTTTTTTTCATTCTTGCAAAAGTAAGGGAAATAGACACTATCATACAGTATTCATAAGCACACATGCTAGTTTAAAATTCCTGGAGATCAATTCGATGATATATACCCCAAACCACAAAATGTTGATATAATTTGACCAAGCAAGTCCAGGTCTACAAATTTATGCTAAAGAAATGACAAAGCACAGATAAAAAGATTTATGTCCATCATTATACTATTTGTAAAATCCCCCAATTTTAAAATGTCAAATGGTAGGAAATTGGCTAAAGCTAAATTGAAGAATTCTATGCACCCACTAGAAATGATGTAGAAAGATGTTTTAGATGGAAAAGAATAAAATTGTGCATTGCAAAATACAAAATGATGGATAAAAAATATATGCGTGGTATGACCTCATTTTTATTTTATGTAACATACTTTGAGAGATGTTTAGAGTTCTAATATCTGGCAAGATGATATCTGGGTTAATTTTTTCCTTGCCTTTAGTTTTGCATTACCTTTGTAACATGAAAAAAAACATTAAAGTTGTACCTAACTTTAAAAGAAAACAGATTCTGTGTCATGCTAGGCACTGAGCTCCAATCTGTGCATACAGAATCTCCAATTCACAGTCCTGCCAAAGACTGCTGAGATGATGCGATAACGCCATGTTCATACAATTAGTAACTAGAAGAGTAGAGGTATAAATCCACCTTCCAAAATCCCTGTTCCCCATTCCATTATGCTTGTTCCTTATTCACTCGGATACAATATTTTTTCAGTGCTGGGGATTGAACCCAGGACCTCTGCACTACGGTAAATCCCCAGCCCACTTTTTATATTTTATTTTGAGACGGTGTCTTGTCAAACTTCCCAGGTTGGGCTTAAACTACCGATCATCCTGTAATTTCCATGAAATTACCCTCAGTCAAGTCTAAACTGGTGTAGGAAGTCGAGTCAGATAGGCATTTGCTTTTGGGCTTGCAAATCTTCACTTAGTTTGCCTGGACCAGCATGCTATCCCATATTCGTCTGCTTCTATTTAAGGAATAGTACATGGAATTATATTCTGCTTGATATGAATTGTCACTTTCTCACATGCTTTTTTCCTTATTTACCTATTTTCATATTTTTCTGAACCTACCGAATTATGTCTTTTTACTGGAATATGCATTCCTGGGTGGTCAAGTTTAAACCTGTCAAACTTTTACCTCTTCTTTTTGATCTCATTGTGTCTTCTGGTTTCAGCAGTTTTCTTCTTTTCATTAGTGAGACATTATTTTTAGATGAGAAATCTTTTCAATGTTGCTCTAATTCTCTATGGCCAGTATTTTATTACCCTACACTGTGCATTGCTTACATTTTATTAAATTGATTTTCACTCTCTGCTCTTTTCAAAATCCCAAGAAGATCAGTGTTTTGTTAGTGTTTCAGGCTGTTATTCCTAAAAGTTTTACTTTCATATATTCTCATGCCTTTTGGGTTTTCCACCACTGTCTAGGGTTCTTTATAATCTATCCTACAGATTTTGTAGTCCTCCCTCTTACATATCTTCAACACAAATCCAACACAAAAACATTTGAACTTATTCTCAAAAATTATGACACTGTCATACTTGGCTAAGCAGGTCTCTCCATTTACCCTGTCCTCCCTCTCCTCCTTTGCCCTTGCCTGTGGAAATGCATAGAATTCAAATGCCATCTCCTCCAGTGTACTTTCTCTGGTCAAACTAATTAAAACTTCCTCCAAAGTAATATATAACACTTAGTTTTACAGCTCCTGCCGTGCTTCCCATAGAGGTTTATATTATATATACTTGGTTATGTCTTATCTCCTATAATAAATTCTAAATTCCATGAAGTCTAGAACAGCATCCAGTAGCAATAATTCCCATAATAGGTACTTACTAAATATTTTTAAATGAAAGAGCAAATTAATCCAACCAGGTTTCATGAAGATCCTGGTCATGAGGGTCATGAACAATACACAGTGGTGTCTCCATCCATATGTCCCTCTCTGGGTTCATTCAGCATTCATAGACCTACTGAGCAGGAAGCTGTCCCCAGCTTTATCCCCGACACACACAGACACACATAAAGCTTCAGATGCTGTATTGTTAATTTCAGTCTTGTTCAGCCTGGATTTAGTTTTCCCTCCACATAGTTTATTTAGGTTCAATTTATTTCATCTTTTAGTGTTTATTTTGTACTTCATTTTCTGGGCAAAGTTTTAATTAGTCTTCTGTGGAGCAGATCAGCATTGTCATCTCTGTTTTACAATTAAGAAATTTAAGCCCATCGAGGATCAGTGACTGAGGGTCTAGGCCAGTATTAAAACCTACAGCTACTCAGTTACATGCCCACAGATGACTCTTATCTCATGACACTTACTACTAGAAACCAGGGCTCCAGGATCAGCATAAGACAACTAACTACATAACTTAAGTGAGGTTGGATCTAGGAAAACTTTAAATACTTAACCCAAACTAAAAAAGTGTTCTTCCTTGAAAATAATGTTGTTCAAAGCCAACTACAGCAGAGAAACAGAAATGACTGAATCCCCCACAGTGAGGTGTTTGTTTTGCTAAGAACAATAAGTGCATGAGCTATTATCATTGACATTATTAAAAGTACAACAATATTCAGTTCAGGTTCTTTTATTTATTTTAACTGAGAAATAAAAATTATATTATATATATATATATATATATATATAGTATGTAACATAATATTTGATATATGAATGCATTGTAGAGTGTATAAATAAAACTGAGTATATGTATTCCCTCACATATTTGTTTTGTTGCATGGAGTAAGAACATTTAAAAACTAATTTTTTAGCAATTTTCAGGTACAAACTATGTTGCTATTAATCATAGTTACCATGTTATACAGTACATAGATCTGTCCAGCTTATTACCCCAGTCTAACTGAAACCTGTGTTATTTGACCAACATCTTCCCAGTATTCCCACCCTAAGACCTAGCAACCACCATTCTACTCTGTTTCTATGAGTTCAATGGTTTTAGGCCCCATGCAGAAGTGAAATCATGGAGTGTATGTCCATCTGTCCTTGGCTTACTTCACTTAGGATCATGTCCTCCAGTTCCCCTATGTTTGCACAAGTGGAAGGATTTGCTTCCATTTTAAAGGCTGTGTATTAACTATGCATCCAGTATATACCAATTTTCTATATCCCATCCACTGGGATGGACACTTTCGTTGTTTTCGTCTCTTAGCTACTCTACACAGTACTACAATGAGCAAGGAAGTGCACCCATCTCTTTGCCATTCTGGTTTCATTTCCTTTATACCCAGAAAGGGGATTGCTAGATCAAGTAGTAATTCCATTTTTAAGTCTTTTTTTCCCCTTGAGGATGTTCTGTATTTTTTCCCCAAACTTTCTATACTAATTTACATTCTCAACAAGAGTGTGCAAGGATCCACTTTTCTCTAGCGCTTATCTCTTGTCTTTCAGTAACAGTCACTCTAACAGATATTGGGTGCTATCTTATTGTGGCTTTAGTTTGCTTTTCCCTGGTGTTAAAAATGTTAAGCATTTGTTCATCTCTATCTGTATATATTCTTTTTGCAAAATTTACAGGTCCATTTTTTTAATCAAGTCATTTTCTTGTATATTGAACTATTTGAGTTCCTTATATATTTTGAATATTAACTCCTTACCAGACAGGTCTGCAAACATTTTCTCCTATTCTGTAATTTGTCTAGGTTCTCTGTCTTAGTTACTTTTCTCTTGTGCTGAGACAGAATCCCTGACACCCAAAATTAGGGAAGGAAAGGTTTATTTCTTACAGTTCTTGGAGGTTTCAGTCCATATTCAGCTGGCTGCAAGGCACGGGGGAATGGTGGGGCAGCCATTCATGGCAACTGCCAAACAGCAAAGCTAACCAGCAAGAGAGAGAGAGAGACACACCTTCCTCTTGCCCTTACCCTATATATCGGCTCCACGCCTCGGTGGGTGCAGCACTCACATTGCCAATCCCAGCCCTAGACAACAAACCAATCAGGAAGGCCAGACTCATCCCTGTCCATGATTACATGAGGCTTAAGTGGGGGCCACCTGATCACACTATAACACTATTAACTGCTTCCTTTTTTGCAGAAGCTTCTCAATTTGATATAATCCTATCTGTCTACTGTTGCTTTGGTGACATAATTTTGAGGTCATAATTTTCAAAAAAATCTTTGACTTATGTCCTATTCTAGTATTTTCACTTTCAGGTTTTACATTTAAATCTGTAATCCAATGGATCTGATTTTGATATGGGGTGAGACAAGGATTAAAAATATTCAGTTCAAATTCTAATTTAAGAAGTAGTGCCTGTCACTTAAATGCACTAAAAGTGTCTTGTAAATTACAAGACTTTGTACAAAGGCAAAGTCCATCACCATCTCACTGCTTGCTTTCCTGTCGATTCCACTAGACTACTTACCTGCTTGACTTTCAGTCTTGAAATTTTGCTAGGTATGAATGAACAAGGTATAATTTCTTTAACATTCCTGGACTGTATTATGAAAAAAAGTAGCTGGATGAGATTTATATGGTGTCTTTCTGCCTGAACATGTTATAGTTATATGAGAGACTGCTGTGCTCTAATTCCCCTGATAGAAACATTTCAGGATAGTGAGTCGTCACTGTGTGGACAATTACATAAAGTCCTTCACATCATTTCATATAAGAGGCCTTAGAAAAATTCCAGTGACTTCTGCATTAGCTCCCATATTCTCATTTCACCTCATGTGATGCTCTTCTCACTTTCACCTCCATTCATGTCTCTGACCACAGTCACCTTGCTTCCCCTCTTCTGGTACCAGTAAGTAAGCTTTCTTAGGCAAGAACAGAATCTTGCCACAGCAAAATCTGCCTAAATTTCAATCAGCAACAGAGAGGGGGAAAATGTCCAAATTAAGCTGCTTGATTACGAAAATTAATCTTGTCATTTAGCATTCCTGCTCTGCAGAACAGGGCCTTTGATTAGCCTCCTTGTTTCAGAATATTACAAGCAGGCGTTTATTAAGCAGAAGGCATTTTTTTGTAGTCAGGCAAGTCTGGGGGAAAGCAAAGGTACTAAGAAGTATCTGAAATAAGGGCACCAATTCTAAGACCCTCAGCCTGCTTCTGAGTTTACCTCTTCCCAGAGCAAGAGTGTCACGAAATTGCAACCTCAACCAGTCCATGCAGCTTCAGATTGCTCCTCTGATGGGAAGTTTAAGAATCAGAAAGACAATGCACAATCTATTATTCTTTTAGTAATAAAATGAGCCCCCTGACTTCAAGACAAATGAGGACTGTGGATAGTATCATGCTTGTAAATTGAATGCAAATGTGCAGAGATCCTGTTGTTTCTATAGGGCCACACACATTGGCAGCTCAGGATGATGATACTATCTGAAAGCTATTGAGATTTTATGAAGGTTATATGTGTGCTCTGGTTGGGGTAGAGGGACATGGCACATTCTCATTCCCATCAGTGTACATTAGTACTTTAAAACTTTGAATGGGTGCTGTCTGGTAGGGGTAATTTGCTTTCCAATCTTACAGCCTTTGAGATCTCTCTGAATTTGCTAGGCAGGAGTTGAGGATGTCCTGTTTCCAGATCACAGAACATTCTGGAAGAAGTACTTTTTGGTGTTGAAAGATGGGCCTACTCTAGCAGAAGCCCAACATGGAACAACAAAGACATTGGTGCTAAAGCCCCAGCAGTCACCAGAATGGTTCCAAATGCCTGAGGAACTCCTATGCTCCACAGCTCAGAATCTAGGCTGCTATCAACTCACTGATAAAGTAGTGCAAGGAGACAACCTGCCATTTACAAAAACAAAACACACACAAGCAGCTTAACAACAGGGTCCATTTTCTTTCATTGGTCCCTAAATTTCCCTTAGAGTAAGAGAAAAGAAACATAACCAGGACAACAAGCTAAGGTACCTAGGAAATATGTATTAATTAAAATATTATAGAAAGACTAGAAATTGAAAAAACACTCCTGGAAAAGGATTTCTCAATCTTAGTATCATTGAAAATTTGGGAAAGCTAATTCTTTGACGTGGAAGGCCTGTCTTATGTACTGTACGATGTTGAACAGTACCTGTAGTCTCTAATCTGTAGATGCCAGTAGCACCTCATCCCAAGTTGTGATAATCAAAAAATGTTACCAGATATCACCAGCTGTCTCCTGGGGGCAAAGTCACCCCTCATTGTCAGACACAATTCCTGAAAAATGTCAGTCTCAGAAAAACCAGTATCCTAACTTCTCATATAAACTCACCTTTTCCCCTTCAACTATTTAAGAAACAGTACAGTATGGCAGAAAGATCACAGGTTTGGTGACCATATCCTGGCCACCACATTCTAAGTGGATGGCCATGACTCTGTACTTTAGTATCCTCATTTATAAGGTAATAAAAATAATCAAATGATTGCAGGATTTTTATGAAGATTACAAGAGATGATGAGTTCCTGCCATCTGCTTATACAGAAGCTTAAAAAATAGTTGTTAAAATCCTAAAATCCTAATCTACGAGAGAGAAGCATTTGCCAAAAGAAATTCATAAACTGAAATATTAGCCTCATATACAGCCACCATGAAGATTTGTTTTAATTAGGTTCAAGGAGTGAAAGGAAGACAGAAATAAGTAAGGCCCTCTGGAAGATGAGTCCCCAAAAGTGGGAATAAGTTGTGAAACAGAGGAGCTACATGAATATGGAAGGAATGAACAAATCATCTAACTTGGCCTTTTGTTCCATGTTGGGATCCCCACCCTCACCACCCAATCTTCATGCTGCATTCACAGCACTTTTTTGTAAACATAGAACCCTCTAGCCCTTCTCTCCACACTAGAATAAGAACCAGGACTCTCAGCCTGATGAATGTGGCCCAGTCGGCCTCTTCGATTTCACCTCACCACCTTCCCCACCTCTCTGAGCGGGCCCAAGGGTCTTCCTCTTCTTCTCACAGCAGCTTCCAGGCTTCTCTCCTTGCTTTTCTTGGAACCTTCTCATGCCTTCCATTCTCAGGTCATTGTTCCCCACATCCTACTGAAATGAGCTTCCTTCCCAATTTCCATTAATCTTATTACTCCTAATGCACTTACCTTCTTCATGGTATTTTATTCTAGCACAAGTCATATTCTTTGGATATTCCATTTTTCATGTCTCTCCAACTAGTAAACAAGTCTGATAAAAGCAGGAATTCTTTCTTGCCCACTCGGCAGTCCTAAGGTCTATCTGCTAATGGGTACTTTGGAAGTATTTGTTGAATAAATGTAATTGAACAAACGTGTTCATTTGAAAGAGTTTCATTATTGGTAAAAGAAGCCTAGATATTTTCACAGGTCCCCAAGAATTAAGAACCTCCACTGCTACTGAATGAACAATTGGTTTGTATGTCTACGCTCTATCCCAGAAGAAAACAAATTGGAGCCAGACTCTTCTTCTGAGCTGTTATTTTTGCAATTCTAGTGCCTATATACTGTGTGGCACACAGTATGCACTAAAACATACTGATTTCTCTTTATTGTCAAGTGAATCACATGGATGAGAAATAATACTCACACTTTGCTTCTGCCAACATACCCAAATTCTAGACCAGCTGCTTATATTGAAGGTCACAGAAAGTCTGTGTTCACCTCCTTCCCAACACACCTAATACATTCCCACAAATAACAGTATAACACTTGGCCTGAAAATCTGACTCTATAAATTAGATTAAGGTACCCATAAGACAGTAGCTACATGTTACATCAAGGATTATTACTTTATTGGATCAAGGAACAATATTTATCTGACAATCAGCTATTATCACCAATGCTAACTAGCCAAAAACACAGGACTAACTTCACTGAAATGGACATTGAATATATATAAATATTTGAGAAGGGGATAATATGGAAGACGTCAAGAATATAAAAGCCAAACTCTCTATTTTTTTCTATTCCCATTCCTCAAGGGTCAGTCCTATTTACAAATGAACTCATATTGTAAAAAAATATGCTCACTATTGCCATACAAACATCAAGAAGTGTTGAACCCAGGCCTGCACAATAACATTCCGTACAACATTACTTATGTGAGGGGTATTGCAGGCATTTTCCCTCATAGATTCCAGTAGAATTCCCTGGACTAAATACATGAAGCTGTAGGATCTAGCAATTAGCACATTGAACTGATTGGAAACCAGAGAAGGAAGAGGACATTAAGACTTCTTGTGTAGAATTGAGCACAGAAGTCATCTTTTAATGTGGTAAGGAGTTACAGAGATATCAGGGAAAAACACAAAAGTAGAGCAAAGATACTAAACCTGGAGTTTATGAATGGCCCTGGTGATAGGACCTGTTAAGATACAACAGTGTTCATAGGTTCAGGGTTCGTTTTCAGTTGAATAATCAGTTTAACCTTAAAAAAGATCAATTCAACAAACATTTACAAAGCCTCAAACTGGGCAGAAAACACCATACAGCACCTTTTCTATGTGTGTGCCCAAGAGAAGAAATGGCCAAAAGATAATGAGGAGTTTTTCTTCTATGTGGAAACAAAATTTTTAGCAAAATGTTCACTGAAATAACTTTGGGGATCAAACATCTTGACTGAATTTTATTTGCTTTTCATATTAGTATTTTCCATTACATATTCTTCTTGACCTCTATTTTGATCTGTACATATAACTTTTTTTTCATTTTCCCTCTTCTTGTCTTCTACTAAAGCTATTTCAACTTTGAACATTTTTCATGGGTAAAATTCTGCTACAGAGCTGTGCAATCGATAAAGAAACACTAGCATAAAATCGAGAAAACAAAAATACAAGTGCAATAAAGAATTCAAATTTTTTACTCTATTAAGTCCAGACAGTTACAAGAGATTAGATCATAATATCTGCAAAAAATGGAAGTGAAGGAAAAATGTAAGATAATGAACAATAAGATCAGATATACTGATCAGAGTGACTGTCATACACAACATTTTTAAAACTATGAAACCATTTGTACTGGGAATGAAAAGATAACAGACGTGCCCTTAAAGTTACAAGGATAGATGTCAGTAATTGAACTTTGTAAAGTATGGCTGGTTAACCTACCAAACTACTACAATGAGGTAAATAATTGGGAAGTTTGGGGAGATTGTATTTAAAACTGGAAAGCATGAAAAGTAAAAGCCAAACCAGAAGAGTCATCTATTTTAATACTGAATATTAGAATTGTGATATAAGGGTAGAATAAGAATGGGGCAAAAAATGAGAACCAGATAGCAAAGGAATTATGTGAGAATAGTTTAAATCCCAAACATTCCTATACTCTGGAACTGCAGGAACCGGGAACAGGAAACAGGATGAGGAAAAAATGTTTGGTACCAGTAACAATAATAGCAGCAGCAGCAGCAGCAGCAAAATTACAAAATAGCTTAACTAATGAGTGCCTACTATGTGCCAAAGATTTACAAATAATCTCATTTCATTCTAATGGACACTCTACAAGGATATGAGGAAGTTGAAGGGAAGAAAGGTGAAGACACTTGCCAAAGTTCATTTATATAGGAGGCAGACTTGAGTCTGCCTAAAGTGATAATACATATAAAGATATGTAGAGTAGAAGAAGTAAACAATTTAGAATGCATTTCTTTTTTGAAATGAATACATCCATATCAACAAACATGTTCAGTTGCACAAAATAGGGAATATGGTTTAACATTCTGAAGAAATTTTCTTTGTTTCAATTAAGCAGAACAGACTTGACTTTGGAGAACTGTGACAATCACAAGATTCACTCTGTGTGTGTGTGTGTGTGTGTGTGTCTGCGTGTTGTCATGCACCAGGAGTCAAGTCCTTAGAACAACACAGACAATGACTCAAAGGTAAAAATGATCAGTGTGTCACCACTTCAGGATTTCCCAAAATGGCTTCTTTTAGATGAAATAGAAAAGTTACCATTGACAAGAAGTCCTACAATAAGAAATAGCAGATATTTTGAGTTAGGATCAATGTTAGATTTTTAGGGAAACTGGAAAGTGTTTGAACTCAGAAATTTAATGTTTCATACAAAATCTTTCAAAAACGTGAACACAGAGTCAGACAAATAGCCTCATTCATGAGTTCCTCAGTGTATGCTAATTCTCAGAGTGAGGAACTGAGAGAACAGAGCTGGGTAACATCTAGTCTTTAGGGTTGGCTAAGATGGCCAGTGAAGGACAAAATCACTGCAAGGTACAGTGGTTTTTTTCCTAATGTGATGCTTAAGTTACATGTTGCAGGATTTGTGAAATTTCACTGGGCCACTGTGTTAGGCTTCCATTACTGCAACAAAACCCTTAAAAAAAGAGGAAAGCTTCATTTTTGCTCACAGTTTGGAGGTTTTAGCCCACTGTTTATTGGCCTATTGCTTTTGGGCTTATGGCGAGGCAGCACATCAAGGTAAAACACGTTTCCTGGAAGCCATTCACATGAAGGTTTCCAAAAAACAAAAGAGAGAAAGGAAGAGGCCAGGATCTCAATATTCCTTCCAAAAGCATGGTCCTGATAACCTAGGTTCCTCCTACCAGGTTCTTATAGGTTCCTCAACCATGGAGTGACGACTAAGCCTTTAGCACACTGGCCTATGGGGACATTTCAAATCCAAACTGTTGTAGCCACTAGCAGTTATAAAACAACCACAAGGCTCAGCACCCAAGAAGACATCCAATGAGTTTCTGTGAATAACCAGAACCTCCTTCAAGCCACTAAAGCAAGTTCTTCTTTTTTACCATTACAGGTTTTCATAAGAAAGTTTAAATTCCCTTCACCTATTTTTTCCAGGATAAAAATCCCCGAGTCTATGCAATAGAATTTCCAGTGATGACAGAAGTTTTCTGTACCTGTGCCATCCAATATCATAGCCAATGTCACACATGACTACTGAGAATTTCAACTGTGGTCCATAAACTCGAGAATTTAACTAACTTCATTTAATTTTAATTAATTTTAATTGAAGTTAAAATAGCCAAACGTCACCACTGGCCACTGGATTGGTCACTGCAGCAACTTCAGAGCACTGAGAGGTCTGGATTCTTATTTTCTAGTTCTTCCTGTCTGCGAATATTATTTTCAACTTTTCCCTTAACTTTTATCTTTTTTTGATTTTTTAAATCTATCTTTAAATGTCAAGCTTGTTTTCTTAGATTGTGTTTATACCGTACCTTTATCTCAGGCTAACCCATACAAAATGGACCTTTTATAGGTCAAAAACAGTACAATATCAGTAACCACCTATGGTTCAGCTTTAGATATCTTAGGCTTCTCTGACATGACCCACACATGGCACAATACTATGTATACAGGAAACATCTGTGCTAGAAGAGTGAAAGAATAGATGACTAAATACTGGTTGAATAAATAAATGAGAAAGTCACATTGGCAGCAGATGTTTAACTAATGCTTAAGGTACCTTTCCTTGGATCAAATCAGGGCATTAGTACTAAGATTAAACGACAAGGCAACAACCTCTCAAATACACACACACACACACACACACACACACACACACACACACAGAATGTGGATCAGTGCTGAATTCAGTAAAGGCACCATTCAAATATCAAATACGCAACATTATGAAAACAGATGATAAAAATACAAATAGGAACTTCTAACACTGTGACTGTAAAACAGTCATTGAGTATCCAGGGATTCACAAATTTCTTGAGCAGAAAACGACTAAAAATAATTAAGGGCAGGTTGGTTACCTGGAAAGGAAACGAGGACATTAACAAAGGGAGATTTGGGGATACCTATCATCCATCCACAAAGAGAAAGACCCTAGAAAAGATGCATTCATGTTCTAATAAAGGCCCTCTGGGGATGCTCCTATGTAATATGAAAACCTGAGGAAAAGAAATATTGTAGATTTTTAAAGTCAAACAAAATAAGCTTGCACTATAAAAAAAATCTTGCTCAATTTTTTCATGAATTCCCAGTATGCCTATTTTTGAAATGAAAAGATAGGGTTAAAATATTCATGTATTTTCCTTTTCCTGTGCTAAAAATTGTGCCTGTAGACTTTAGCATTTTTTTTTCTGGTACTTGCATTCATGAGCTTCATTTGACGTCACTCCTTACACAATAATCTTTCCATTAAAAGAATACAAGTAGGTGATAATTGCAAGTTAATCAATCTCCTATGTCAAAAGAACCAACACTATACACATATGCATGTGTGCACACATACACACACATACCTGCACTTCTCCATGTACGAAATGATGCTACAATCCCACCACCAGCACTGTAAACACTTGAGAGCCATTTGCAAAGTAAAGAAGAATTTATAGTGATTCACCCATGATCTTTCATCTGGCCCCATTTGTGAAAAACTGCCACACATGTTCACTGAAAGACAAGTCCACCATATGTGGTTACATATAAGACACGAAAGCTTCTCAAGGAGAAGATCATCCAACCCTAGTTTAACGGACTAAGAAAACATAGGTACCAAAAACTGAGTCCTACAATACTATGAGATTTAACACCACCTATAAAATGAAACCCAGAAAAGTGGATGCTTCTGAAAATAACAACAGATACAGAGAAAAACTAACTTTACTCTCCCTCCTACTAGAAGAAGTATAGAAAATTTAAGGTTCAATCTTTCTCAGTGTTTTGGAGTAGATCCCCATTTTTTCTGCTCCCTCAACCCCACTTTGAAGAGGCCAGAACAACAGCTTACAATGAGGTTGCAGTGATAAAGTTCCAGTTTGGATAAGATGCCAGCAGGCTTTTTTGGAACTCACTGCTATATGAAGCATAGAAATTCCACCCTGGGAAGGAGTGAGCGGCAGAACCTGGTTTCCATAGCACTGCCATGGAAACAGCTCTCAGTGACTCTCTGCCTTTAGGCCCTCTGAAGCTGAAGCATCTCTCTCTTTTTTCTCCAACACCCACCTCCATATCACAATGCCCTCAACCCCCTACAAATGATAAAAGACTATGTTGAGGCAGTGAGGTCCTAACCAAGCTCCAACCTGGTTATCATTATATACGTTAATGTCCTCAAGAAAAGAGAAAAATTTTCTCTTTCTTCCCCTTTTATGGGAGTTGGGCTGGTAAAGAAGAGAAAAATAAAAACCCAAAGAACTAACAGTCTACCCTTAAATTGCAAAAGCAAAAAAAATCTTGCCAAGTAATGTAATGAAAAGATGAATCTATTAATCCCATTCATTGGGCTTGCTAACTTTTCTTATCTGCTTGGAATGTCAGCAAATAAATATGAAAGATTTAATTAGTCACTAGAGAGTCCAAGAGGCTCTCCCATAACCTTTGCTACTAATGGCCAATTGAAAGCTTGGTAGCAATTTTTTCTCCGTTTTGAGCCCTTGGTCATGGTTGTGGAAGAAGAGTAAGTTAGAAATTGACATTCTAGAACCAGGGAGAAAATTCCTACAGAAGAAACCATGGGATCTTCAACAAGCTGTGCATTCCCTGGGCTTTATTCTCAGATTGCTCCAAGGGAGTGAGTGACAGGCAGCCAACAGTGCACTGGTCTGGAATCTGGCTGTGCAATGTGCACTGTAGCCGAGCTGGAGCAGTGCCCATTGACCAGGAGCAAACCAAAGGTCAGGAAGCCTGTTAGCTAACAGATGCTTGGAACTTGATAAGGCATAGCAGAAAGGCTCTAGGCCCACCAGCATGCCTGCACACCAGCCAGGGGACTGCAGCTGGGAACACAGACTCCCATTCCTGTTTTCAGTTCTTTCCCCACCTGATTCAAAATTAATTTGGGACACTGACCTGAACACATAGGTAATGCACAAAAGCACTGCACCTCAGAACAACCTGGAGATATAGCCACTAGGGAATTTGTTGAAAGGGAATACAAGAAAGAACAGCTTTGGAAATTGTTGATTGGAAAAAACGTAAGGTCTCTGACCATGGGTTTACAGGAGTTCAGGAATGGCTCTTCCGGGTCTTTTGGGGGCAAGCCACCAAAATGTTCAATGCCACTATTTCAATACCTGTGGATTTTCCTCCGCCTACCTCATGAGTACTGTGAAATGAAAAGCAAAGCCAGGATCACACAGACTTAGGGGAAATAAAATAAGACAAAATTTCTGAATCATTCATTTTTATTTATGTATTGTAGTGGCAATTGTTACTGTTTTTTTTTTTTGTTTCTCCTAGATGCTGAAATTGTAAAGAGGTCTGAATAATTCAGCATGTCTCAAGAAGTCTTAAATGGAGCACTGTCTAGGCAGTGAATGCCTACAGAATTAGGCTTATTTTGTTGTTATTCTTATCATTGGAGTGATGTATGAAACATCGGTTTGTAATATAATTAATACCCTATGATGGCATTAATGATTAAGATAATGTTTGCAAAACACCTCAATATTCTAAATATGAAAGGGGTTGAATGGCTCCACTCTCATCATCGTCATTTTTACCAAAGGGTAGCAAAGAGCAAAAGATCCAGTGGGGAAAAAAGAGGGGCGTGCTGGAACCAAAGGGCATTCCAGGAAGATATCAGAGCCCCTACTAGCCAGAGGCACCTTCCTGGCTCCTAACTCATGCACTGGCTGTCTGAGCACTGTTGCTAAATTCTGCATGCAATTTCATTTCATACACTGCTAGCCTAGAGGCAAGGTGTTATGGTTTGTGTTTAAATGTCTCCCCAAAGCCTCATGCAGTCATGGAGGTGGCTGAGTCTATCCTTTGCAACTGGTTCCTTGTCTAGAGTTGGGACTGACCATGTGAGTGCTGCACCCACGCAGGGGCAGGTAACTGGCATACAGTGTGACAGAGGGAACGAGGCGTGTTTTTCCTTTTTGCCCTTTTCACTCTTGTGGCTTGCAACCCCCATGAACGGTGCCCCTTAGCTATGCCACCCTGCCTTGGAGCCAGCTGCGTATGGGCTGAAACCTCCAAAAACTGTAAGATAAATAAATCTTTCCTTCCCAAATTTTGGGTGTCAGGTGTTTTATCTCAGCAATGAGAGTAAAGTAACCAAGACACAAGGCAAGATTTATTTCTAAAAGGGGGTGTTATTTCAGTGTAAAGAGCTACACGTGAGTTGGGGAAACATACAAAGCACAAATTTCTCATTATTCCTAGAGACTGAAGAGGCAACATTCCAATTCCACCATTATATTGTTAAATTTATTTGTTCATTATACATGCTTCACAGGGTTCTGGAGCGCTGCTTGAGAGAACTAACTAAAAGGTGAGTGAAGAGGGGAAAGGGATTGGCTCAACCAACACGGATACTGTTGGCCTTTAGGGCACACAGTTCATCAAATAGGACTCAATCTTATACTACCAGGCCTACTGATGGTGACAAGTGTCCAGACTGCAACCCAAGACCCACATATTTATTGCAAAGTGCCAATGGTGCAAGTAAACCATAATACTGAGGTTTTAGTTTAGAAAAACAACTCATATATTAACATCTTTTGTCTTAAAAGAAAAACACAACTCATGTGCCATAGGTTCACTACCATTGCTATCAGCTTTAACAGCCATAGTCCTGCCCATTAAGTGACAGAACCCTCTAAAGAATTCATTCACATGTTTGCTGACATTCCATGGGAGTTTGGGGCTGAGCTGTGTCCCCCGCAAAGTTCATATGGTGAATTCTTAAATCCCAGTACTTAGGGGCTTTATCTTAAATTGAGGCTGTTAGAATGGAGTATAATCTAATCTAATTGATACCTTTATAAGAAGAAAAAAATCTAAACATACAAAGAGACACCAGGGATGTGTTCAGACATAGAAAAGACCACATGAAGACATAGTAAGAAGGCAGCCATTAGCAAGCCGAGGCTAGAGGCCTGCAGAGAAACCAAAGGTAGCTTGACCTTGGACTT
Organism: Dasyprocta punctata; assembly: GCA_004363535.1. Lineage (NCBI taxonomy): Eukaryota > Metazoa > Chordata > Mammalia > Rodentia > Dasyproctidae > Dasyprocta > Dasyprocta punctata. Next base: position 13,053 of record RJWM01001374.1, on the reverse strand, counting down.
CTAGACTCCTGCACTTGAGACACTAAATTTCTATCATTTAAGTCACGCAGTTTGTGATATTTTGTTATAGCAGTCTGGCAAACCAGTGTAGTGGACAATATCACCTCCCATTGAGATCCACAACAAGGTTCTACACAATTTGAAGGAGCAATAAACATCTTGTCCAAAAGTTTTTACTAATTTAAGAAAGGACATATAAATCTACGACCCTTTAAATAAGATTCTAAAAGCAAGATGTGTTTGGTACTTCAAAAATTTTCAAATTTTAAAACAGTAATTAGGGTGTATTTACCAAGAATTAACTGATACTATCCTATGTGTGCCTGAGGCAACACTTACACTGTAATTTAGCATATAAATGTTTCTCCCACAAAACATAAAAATATGAGTACCTTTAATATTAAATTAAGACTATAAATAGTTTCATATCAGTTTGCATCAGATTTTGTTGCCAAATGAATTTCTGTATAAGGTCAGGTTTTAACATTAAACAAACCACCAAAAAACCCTTTGGGATTCAGAATGTGTTTTTGGTCCACCTCTCTTAATACAATGAAATCCAGAACATCCAGGGTCAACAGTAAGCAAGCTAAACTCCCTGCAGTGAAGTTCCACCTTACACCTGATTTTTCCACTAGGTTCTTGATCCTGGGTGGACACTACTGTCCTTGAATCTCTGGATCAGACAAAACCTCTCCCTTGGTTTCCCTCATCTCTCATCAATGAAGCTTGCATGTTCCAAAAGACGTTACTGAATTCTAAGGGATGCCAAAGGAGAAACAAACAGCTATCCTGATCCTACTCTTCCTAGGTAGCACTCAGAGGCTTACAACCCCCAATAGAGCCCCCATTGACCCTACTGAGAGGAGAGACTAGACCTACAGTTAGTGAGTGCAATCCATTCTATTACCTAGGGATACAACCCTATATATTTTGACCTTTCCATCTATAAAACCAAGAGAAAGTTCCTTTCTTCATCCTACAACAAAAGGCAAGGAAGTTTGCATTTCCTTGCCCATATATCCTCCAACTAAAGCTCATTCACTTACTCAATAAATATTTATTGAGGACTTACTAGTTTCCCATTCAGCCAAGTTCTAGGGATACAAGGATGAGTGAAACACTGAATTATCCTAATGTGGCTTCTTAGAAATCTTTTCGTTCTCACTTCAGCAGCACACCTTGCTCCCCCTGACAGTGTTTACCCTGCTGTATTTTAATCGTTAAATGTCAACCTGCCTTACTCAACTTTGAGCTTGTTATGGAAAAGAGCACTGTCCTATTTATTTTTCGAGCATTTAGCACAATGTATGTCCTACATTAGGGGCCCAAATAAATGTTGATTGGATTAATGCATGAGCTAACTGGATGAGGGAAAACTTGGTCTCCAAGTGCTACCAACTCCATTTTTAGCTATCTGTAAAAAGCACCCCTTTCTCTCTATCCCTGCTGCTCTCCTTTACTGTCTTCTGGTCGGATTGCTGTACCAGCAGGTAACTAGTCTCCCTGCTAACAAAAATTCACCTTTCTCACTACTACCAGTGGAAGCTTTCCAACCTCCTCTAAAATCCTACGGCCCACAGTACAAGGACGAAACTCTTTTGCATCACATACATGACCCTTCACAATCTGCCCTGAATGGATTTTTCTTGCTTTCCTTTCTAATCTCCTTCCTCTTCCGCTAGGCAATGTTGCCCCATTTACCCAGAATTACTCAATGTTCCTAAAATACACCCTGCTGTTTCATTTCTATACTTTTTCCTCCCCATACCGTTGTTCCATTTTTCTGTAATGCTTTGATTCTCCTCTTTCCCTGGTTGTCCCCTACACTGAATCACCTCTCAGCTGGAAAAAAAAACTCATTGTTTGTTGTTCAGGGCCCAACACAAATACCATTTCTTCATGGAACTTCTCCAACACCTTAGGCAATGTCACTCAGGTCCTCTGAAACCAAGTAATAGAGTAACAGAGGGTCCCAGGATAGGGCTGTGAACACTTTCATACACTGTGTGGTTTATGCACATCATACACTTTGTGCACACCACACACCTGGAGGAGGTCATTCCCAGCCCCAAATTTGAACTATGCAATATATCCTTCTGCCTTTAAGTAGCTGTTGTTCAAGTCCAAATATCTGACAAATGTATCACACACAAAGACAAAGTGAATTGTTATCAGGAAAGACTTAATGGCTAGCTGAGCAATAGAAAGAGACTGGCACCAGAGAAGAAGTCAGAAGTCATAAAAGTGCTATGGAAAAGGAAGTGGAAAGGACATGCAACAAATTTTCCCTTTTTCCTGGGACCTGTCCTGGCCCAGCATAGTAATCTGAATTATATGGTCATTTAGGGAAAATTTAGTGCCAGGCACTGTGATACATTCCTTTGAAGCCACATATGACTCAATAAGATCCAGCCACTATGATGAAGTAGTATACAATCTAGGGAACTAATGAATTCCTGGAATTTCAAACATCCCAGGCCTGTTTTTTTCCTACCAACCCAACTTAAAATGAAAAAAAAAAAAAAAGGGCAAAGCAAAGAAAAACAAAGCTTACTTAGATTGTTTAAGACTTTTAAACATTAATAACTTTCCCCACTACATAGAGTAAGTACGGGATGCAATGAATACATGTGGAGTTGGATACAGATGAACTATGTTCTGAGTGTAACATATATAAGGTACCAATTCAAATGAAAAATCAAAATAATTAAATTTGTTTCAAAACAGTTTAATTTGCTCAGTCTCCATTCTGCTTTCTGTATTACGAGTATTTACTAAAAGATTGAACTTAAAGTCTCATAAATTTTCAACACAGAAGCATTGAGAAGAATCTAGATGTGCAAAAAGAGAGGTAGAAGGCTTTATAAAAATGATGTGATCACATTTATAACATATTTTATTAAAAATGGTACCACTGTCCTAATATTTTATCAAGTGAAGTCATTTAATCTAATGAATTTAAAAAAGCACCTGTAAGACAGTTCTACCTTCTTAATCAGTAAAGTAGTAGTCATAGATTTAAACCTATAAGGCACTGGATTGTAGTTTTGGGGGTAACCAGTAAATATAGGACACAATCCATGCACTTAAGATCTATCTGGTAAGATGCAGTATGCCTATTTTAAAAAGCTATTCAGGTAGGACCGAATATAACAAAGCTGAATGGGATAAAAAGTTGAGAAATGAAAACATGCCAAGTGTGGTGTAATACACTCTAATTCCAGCTACATGGGATGCTGAGGCAGAATTACAAATAAAGCCCAGTGAGACCCTCATCTAAAAAAAAAAAATTTAAGTATTCAGCAATACTAAAAACATCTTTAAAATTTTTGAGAAAATTCTACATGCCAAGCAGTTTATAATACCACCATTAAGTCCCATAACCATACAAAAGCACTATGATAGAAGTCCTCTTATCTAATAAGATGGGACAAATAGAAAACTTTGGGTAAAGTAAGAAATATTTATTCTCTTTGCATTTTAAGTTAAAATATGTAAATATGCAAGCATTGGTCAGTCTTTTGATGTAGGGACAGTCTTTGATTATTGATTTAGTGACTAGAGTTTAAATCTTTCTTACCTGAATAACAACTGAAGTATACAACCTGTGATTACTAGTTTCAACTTTTTAAAGATACTTTTCAAGAGTTAAAGATCATCTCTTTTTCCATATGGGTATTTAATTGGTTCAGGGCCATCTGTTGAATAACCTTCTTTCTCCCTTGCATTAATTACCCTAGTATCTTCATTGAAAATCGACTGATCATGTAAATACAAGGGCTGATCACAATGTACACTGTGGGTTTAAAGGAAAAAAAATTATAACAAAAGTCACACTGCCATTAATGCCCCTCAAAATACTCTCCCTCACACCAACCACATTTATCCCATCATTCTTGCCACTTCCTGAAGCAGTTCTGAAAGTCTTCTTTTATGAGTGTCTTTAATAGATGTGGTCAAAAATAAAATGATGTCACTATAAAGTGCCATCCAATGAACACACAGGCCCATAAAAACATAATGGTATATCCTCAGCCATTTTATTCACTGAATCAGGCATCATGTGACTTCTGGTCATTCCTCAAAGTCAAAAAGACTATGGAAGGAAAATGTTTTGAATCAATTCAGGACATTGAGGCAACTACAACACTGCACCTGAAGACACTCGAGAAAGAAGACCTCCAGAACTGGCTCAGCAAGCGGCAAGAGGGGCTGCGGGTATAGCTCAGTGGCAAAGTGCCTGCCTGGCAAGTGCAAGGTTGTGAATTCAATTCCTGGTACCAAAGAAAGTGGCGAGAATGGTGGGGTAAGTGTGTTTGACACGAGGGAGAATACTTAGAGGAGAATTACTGACAATGTGTCTTTTACTCTAATAATTTTTTTTAAAAAATTAAATATTCACTGTATTTTTTGTTCACAACTCATGAGATTCCTTTTTAAACCACTTTCTGACCCATGGAGCTACATGTCTGTCTTTAGTCCAGTAGTGCATTGTCCTTATTACTGTAACTCTAAAGTAAGTTTTAAATAAAGTACTGTAAATTCCCAAACTTCTATTTTTTTCCAAAATTATATTGACTATATTATAGGTCCTTTGTATTTCTACGAACTTTTTACAATAACATCAATTCTTACCAAAAAAGTTCCACTGAGATAAAGTCCCACTGAGATTTTTACTGGGATTAAAATGATTCTAAAGAATAAGGTGAAGGGAGTTGAAACCTTAAATAAAGATTTGTTTGATCCATAAGCACAGCATAATACATCTATTTACTTTAGTTTTTAATTTTTCTCAACAATGCTTCATAGGCTTTGTTTGTGTGTATAGATTCTGTATATATTTTGCTTTATTTATTTATCTATGTTTCCTTGTTTTGATGCTACTGTTCAAGTAAATAGTATTTTATTTAAGTTTGTTAAATTTATAATTGTTCTCTGCTTGTATATAAAAATACAATCAATTTTGTATTTTCATTTTCTATTCTGTGACCTTTCTAATTCATGCAAATTCTTGCGAATTTATACAACTTCCTTAGAACATTCTACATAAAATGTCATATGTAAAAGAAGATAGTTTTATTTATTCCTTTCCCATCAGTATCTCTATGTCCTGTTCATATTTCATTTCATAAGCTACAATCACTGATTCAATGCTGAGAAGTAGTGAAGACAACATCCTAGTCTTGTTCACAGTCTGGGCGTAAAGTATTTGGTCTTCCACCTTTAAGCATGCTGTCAGGTATAAACTTCTCGCAGACATGAGACTGATGAACTTCTCTACTATTTTTCAATTTGTTGAGAATCCTTATGACTGAGTGCTGAATTTTTAAATAAGATGATCATATAGTTTTTAATCTCCCTTTTTCTTATTAATATGGTGAATTATGCTGATTGACTTTTGAATGTTAAGTCAATATAGAATTACTGTATTAACTATTTCTTGGACATGCTGCTGGATCTCTTTTATATCATGTTGGATTTCTATACACTAATACTTTGTGAAGACTTTTTCTTTCACGTTCATGAGGAATAACAATATAAAGTTGCTTTGGAATAGTTTGCCTTATTTTGGTACCAATGAAATACTAACTATGAGTTAGAAAATGTTTCATTTTTTTCTATTTTCTGGAAAATTCTGTGTAGGATCTTTCTTCATACATTTGGTAGAATTCACCAGTGAAGCCATCTAGGCCTAACATTACATTTGAAGAAGATTTATAATCAGGAATCAAACTTCTTTGATAGACTTCAGATGAACTTTTTTTTGCTTGAGCAAACTTCATTAGTTTTGTATTTTTTAAGGAATTTGTCCACTTACTTAAGTTGTCAAATGTATTGGCATAAAAGTGTTTCTAATATTCATTTACTGACTTTTTAATTTATGTACAGTCAATAATTGTGTCCTTTTTCATGTTGATATTGGTAATTTATATTTCATCTCTTTAATTCTTACTCAATTTTGCAGAATGTTCATTAATTTTATTGATGTTTTCAAAGGTCCAGCTCTGGGTTTCATTGATTTTCTCCTTCATTTATTCATATTCTGTTTCATTGATTTTGCTTCACCTTATAATTTTCTTGTTTCTGTTCATTCTTGGTTTATACTGCTCTTCTTTTTCTAAATTCTTAATGTAGAAGCTTAGCTCATTGACTTCAGACCTTTTATCTCTTTTAATATAATCTTTTAATTCTACAAATATTCCCTAAACACTGCCTTCACTGTATCACACAAATTTTAATGTGTGACATTTTATTTTAATTCAGTCCAAAATATTTCTGAATGATCTTTGTGCTTTCCTTTTGACCAATGTATTATTTAGAAATTTATTGCTTAATTTTAAAACTTTGGGTATTTTCCAGATATATGTCTGTTTAATTCAAGGTTGGTGATGGAAAATAATTTCAAGGTTTCAATAAGCATAAATTTCTAAAACTTGTTCCATGACCCTCAACATTGTCTCTGTCATGTAGTCATTGATGTTCTTACCCTGGAGTCCCTGAGGCAGCTCTTTTGAGGAAAAGAGCTACCTCAAATAAAGAGGCCTTCCTCCTCTTCCCAATACACAGAAGGTAAAGGAGTAAAATGGCTCAGTGACCTGGCAAGTGAGTGGAGAAAGAGCCAATGAGTTTGGTCCAATCCACTATGCAAAACATTGATACACATTTCTTGGGGAGAGGTTCAAAGCAAAAGCAAGATCAGGTTAGGAAAATCTTTCTTCTATCTTATGTTATAGCTGAATAGTCCTCATTTTGTGACTTGGATTATAATGCATCAGAATTCTCAGATAAGAAAACTATTAGTGTTGCAAAACTTGAAACAAAGTTAAGTTATTCAAGTTTCTACTTTGAAGATTTCTTTTGCAACATGTGCCTTCCAGGTTTATGATGGTGTAAATTTAGAAAAATTTATTACCATTTATTTGCACATATACACACACACACACACACACACACACGCACACACCAGCTAATAAAATAAACCATGGAATAGCACCTGGAAAACAGATCAAAAGTCCTGTTCCCTGCTGAAGCAGGTTTAAATCACAGGTACCATTCCAAGCTGGATGTCCCCTGTGAGAGAATCATTCTCTACAAGATGAGAGGAAATGAGGCCTTGTGGGGAATTCCTGATGTATGTAACATCATGAACACCCCTCTTCCTACCACCCATCACAGTTACACAGTAAAAAATACAGGTAAGGGTGGTGCATGCCTTTAATCCCAGCACTCGGGAGGCTGAGGTAGGCGGAGCGTTGTGAGTTTGAGGCCAGCTTGGGCTACAACGCGAGCGCAAGGCCAGCCTGAGCTACATAGTGCGACCCTGCCTCAAAAAAACCAGGGCCGGGAGTTTGGCTCAGTGCCTTAAGTGCCTGCCCTGGCAGGTGCGAGGTTATGAGTTCAATTCCCGGTGCCGCAAAATAAAAATAAAAATAAAAATACAGGTAAGTAAGTTCATTTTCTGCTTCTCTATCAAACTAGTGAAGTCAAGTTTAAGTTGCTTCAAATGACAATGAAAAAGCTGGGAAAATTATCAGTGTTCCCTAACTGCTGGAGATCCTCTCTTCTGGGTGAAGAGCCAGCACCCTTACTGACCACTGAAAGTGCCACTCTGGCCCAGTGGCAGGAAGGCACAGGAGAGTCACAGGAACCAAAGGACACACAGGGTGAGAGGAGCACAATACCGGTGCATAGCAATGATTCATAAACAACATGGGCTAAAAGGGGTTGCAACTGAATAGGAGAATGGGAATGCACTAGCACTAGCCAAGGACAGAAGAAAAGAGAAAAGGGGGTTTCTGTGGGGGCTCAGGAGCTGCCACCCACAATTCCCTCTAGGACTCTGTCAGCTAACTGGAGTTATAGGTCATACATTTGCACAGTCCAGGCCACCTCTTCATGAAATATTTTTAGTCTCTTTTCTAATTCAACCTTATAAAAGACTGTGTGCTGACATATCCAGAAACAAAAATTAATCTGACTGGGTTTAAGAGAAGCAGATCAGCAGGCCCTGAGTAAATACAATAAGCAGTACTTTACTTTTCATTAGTGTTCTATAACTTTGTCAGGGAATCGTCTTTACAAGAGAAGACGTCACGTATCAGTTCCAAAATACAAGCTTCTATATGCAGAGTTTTATTTTTCCTGGACAGTGGTGGAGATGTGCTTTTTTGTTGGTTTATTTTGTCTATTGGCACTGGCCAGTTGAAGTGGGGGGGGGGGCAAATTTAAAGAAAATGGTGAAATGAAAATTAAATCGATGAATATAAATGGAGTCAAACTTTCCTAAGACCCTCATTTATGCATACATATTCTTACTGTAAGAGTAGTAGAGACATACCAATGGGAGGAAATTTTTAAAAATTACAAAAAGCATCCAGAAGAACATTTAAATCAAGTGTGTTATTTTCATTCAGTGATAATGACATCATTTTGGTGCCTATATGTCAACATTTTAAAAATGCTTAGATATTCATTGTATCTTTACTTCTACAGACATGCACTCACCTAATTCCACTCCCATCCTTAGGAAGACACCCACTCTTCCAGAGTGTGCACCCCACACCATCCCCACCTCTACTGGACAAGGCCTTCCACCTCATTGATGTAACCTTCTAGAGTCTAGGATCCGTCTATTTTACTTACTCGTCTACTCTTAGTGTCTAAACACAGCAAACACTCAATAAGTATTCGTTGACAGCTACTACAGCCTGTGGTTTTTCATATATTTATAGAAATGACATTTCTCCATCCCATTAATATGCTTTTCTTCTATAATGTAATTTTTAATGGTTGTGTAGCAGCCATATCATAATTTAATTTAACCAGCCCTTCATCATCGTATATGTAAGATGCTTCAAATTACTCACTTCAATAAATAATGCTGTGGAGTGACTACCTTTCAAATAAATATTTTTGCATTGTCATAGGATCTCTTTCTCTGAGCTGAATAGCTATAATGGGTATACATATTATTGCCAAACTCTCTTCTACAAAGGCCAGTCTAATTTGTACTTTTACCATGTGTTTATGAGAGCATCCATTTCTCTACATTCTCACTGACACTAAATGCTTTGATTCTTTGAAAAACTGTCACCCTGATGGATAAATATATCATGAATAAATGGCATGAGGGACAAAGGAATAATGTGAAAATGGTTTTGCATAAAAATGTATGGCATATACATGGTGGTGGATAAAGAAGTAATTACTTGGGTTATAAGATTCTTAAAAGAACACTACCTAGCACAGTAGTTGTATATGATAAAACAATAAAAATTATTGTCACTTGAATTGAAAGTAGATAGAAGATGTAGATCTGTATTAATCCATGTGCTTATCATCAATTTGAACTTGAAAGATGTCTGACAGCTAAGATGGCCCAATTTTTTTTTTCAGTAATTGAACCCAGGGCCTTCTCACTGAGTGACACTTATACACCTTTTTAATTCTTTTTATTCTGAGACAGGGTCCCACTAAGTCACTAAGCTTCCCAGGCTGGGTTTACACTTGTGATCTTCCTGCCTCAGCCTTCTGGAGTACAGAGATTACAGTCTATGCCACCACATCCAGGAACATCTCACAATTTCAGTCAATCTATTCAAATATGAGAATTTCCAGGTTATTGTCCAAACCTGGCCTTCATAGGAGGACCCTAGAGCTTTGGGTATAAACAAGATGGGCTTTAGAGCCATTTTCCACTCTGTTGACTTAGAACCTTGTCCTTTATAGCTTTTCTCTGTTTCCCAACTCTGATTCTTTAAGCTAAGTGAGAATCTGTTCTTTTACAAATTCAGCTGTGTTACCAAATAACCCCAGTCTAAGATACTCCAAATCTGAAAGCCCTTTCCTCTACCCTATCTCCCATCCTGGTCTAGCAGAAGGGCAGGCAAAAACATGAGACTGATAGAAACAACATCCTTCTGACTAAAAAGGCCTGGCAGTCCCCACCTCACTCCCGCTCCCTCTTCATCTTACAAATGAGAAAAAGCAGTTCAGAGGACACGCAACTTCTCCATAAGTTGCTAATGGCAAGGCAAGGAACAGGCCCTTCTAATCACCCCAGAATCCCTCCAATGAAAATCACAGTGCAAAAGACAAAACCGATGGTCATTTTAGATGGCTCTGAATATGGTCAAAAGTCTGTAAATTGATGACAAACTACAGCTTACATTCTATGTACAGGCAACTGCAAGAAAAAGGCACAGGGTAAAAACACAGCTGCCACTTGCTAGCTTCTAGAATTAGAGGAGGCTTCAGTCAGGAGCTCCATCTGCAGCTCAGGTCAGTCTTCAGAAGCAGATCAAGATGTCAGGGAATGTTTCCTTCAGGCTCACAACTAAGAGTGCCACCTTTCAACCTAAGCGTGACCGCATTAGCCACCCCTGTCCCTGCTTGCCCTCGGACCTCGGGCTGTTTCAGTGCCCAGCTCGGTCACCCTAGCTGATGGCATTGGAGTTCTCCCTTCACACCCTTCACGGGGCCAAGACTGGGGAAGTCTCGTACAGTTCAAACAATGACCCTGCATTTTCCCAAAAGGGAGAGGAGGACTGAAGCTAAGCGGACCTGAGAATGATGTGCCTTTTGTCTATTTCGGAGTTGACTTCTTTACAGTCAGATGGATAGCAGCCATGATTACCACTTTCCAAAATCAGACTCTATAAAAGCCAGTCAATCTTCAGCCTCGCTGTATATTAGAATCAATGGAAAAGCATTTAAGATAATTGTGGTGCCCAAGCTGCACCCCAAAATGATTACATCAGGCTCTTTGTGGCAGAGACCTATGCATCTGTATTTTTTAAAATTCCCCAGGTTATTCCAAGTGTATCCAAGTTTGTGTGCCTCTGCCCTGAGCGTGAGCCAAAGGAGCCTTTTCAAACTGGCTTCCGTGTGCCAAAGGCAGAGCCGCAGATGTAAAAATGAAAGAAAGGAGAGTGAAACTGATCTTGCTCTTCTCATTTTCTTTTTTCTTTCATTTCCATCACAGACTCTAATGCAAGTGGCTAAAGACTATCTATAATCTGTGGAATAGTAATAACCCTTAAAAAAAGGAAGTCCTCTGTCAGCTGAACTCTGATTCCCTCCTCCTTCCCTCACTTCCTTCTTCATTTGTAGCACCAACCACTTTTCATGCACCTTTCTTGATTTGAAGAAAATATTTTCCTGGGACCCTAAACAAGTTGTATGGGAAAAGACAATGTGCCCATCCTCTTTTATCTGGATGTTATTCATCATGTCAGAATCTCCCGCAGTAATCATGTGTAGGGAAGAAGTTTCTGAGAAAAAATATTTAAAATCCAAGCTGTCCCTTCATTACCTCTTTCCACTAACAAAAATGTTATTTAGAAACACAGAAATTCACAAGCCGTTAATTCAGCCCAGGCCAAACAGGCATTAGGAGCAAACCACAAGAAAAGACTCTCTGAAGGCCACTAAATGGCCCCATCCATAGCCACAGACCCACAGGGAGAGGACTAGAGGACAAGGATGTGTAGGGCATCAGGGAGGTGTCTCCTAGGCCTAGGGACCTACTCAGTTTTGAGGACAGGTACTTAAATTAGCATTCTGGGGGAGAAAGGCAGGAAAGGACTTAGGGAAGCAAAGGAGTCGTGTGTGAGAGAAAGCATACCACATTTTTAAAAAAGGCAGCAGGAATATGTCCTAATTTGGAGAAACAGGCCACATTGCCATGGCAACTCTGAATCTCCACCAGGCAGCCAGGCATACCTTTAAACATCGTGTTAAATAGTTCAACTATGAAGAAGAAGAAAGGAGAGAATGCAGGGGGTTTGAGAGAGAAAGAAGAAGCCCGAAGCCTGCCGAGGGCCAGAGGAAGATGCTGCCTGAGGCCTGGCCATTCTTCAAGGGAAATTTCAACCAGCGAAGCTGCAGGTTCTGAACTGCATGTTTTCTCACTGATTTTGACACGTTGGAGACTGCATTTGCATATAATTAACCTGCATCTTAAGAAAGATGCTCCCAAAGACACACAGATGCTAACCCACTACTTTTCCAGCTTTTTATACCAGGATATCCTCAGAACTGCTAGCCCAACATGGAACCTTCCCAGTGAACTGAAGATGTCTCCTACCAGGAGCCCCACAGGGGTTGCGGCCTCTTGGCAGAGGTGAAGGGGACTGGAGAATGCTGAGGCTGCGGAGAGCAATCATTGGGCCACGCCTGTAACCCGGTCATGGCCCACTAGCTGGGAATTCTGGCTTGGGGGGGGGGTTTATTTGCTTAAAAAATTAAAAATCACCTGGAAACCATGCCTGAATGAAGCTACGCCATGTGTTGTCCTTTGGGATCATGTCAGCGATGACAGCAATTTGGGAAACAGTTTACTGAGTGGCTGTGAATCTTTGGAAAATATGAATAAGAATATAAAACTGTTCTCCCATCTGGAGCATTAATTACCCAAATTATGCACTTAATGTTCAGCATTTTACCTTGCATCTAGTTCTCAACTGCACTGCCTGCCACATTACATTGGATGCTTTTTTACTTTATTTTTTTTATAAAGTCTCTTTCTTTGCCCCTCCAGGCTTTTTTGCCTACCTTGCCTTCTCCTTTTTCGCCTCTGGTAAGGCCATGAGTGAGCTGTGCAGTTCTAAGCAGGTAGGATCAAGGCAGAAAAGGAGAAGTGGTGAATGGCTCCATGCCTCACACCCACTCAGACGCCCCTGCAAGGGTAGCTGAGGGCGTCACAGGTGTCCAGGCAACCTGACAAGCTCCCAAAAGACGTGGGGATTGGGGAGTACATCTTTCTCTTAGCTCCACAACAGCAACAGAAGCAGATGGGGCACTGCTATTCCCAGGCCCACACTCTCTCCCTTTTTTGTTCATCACTTACATCAAATCATTTTGTCTATAGATTTATTCTTAGTACATGACACTGAAACTTTTATTTGCTCTGCTGTGGTCTTTAGGAGGGTCCATTCCACAAACACACCAGAGCCCACAGAGGGCTCAACTTGTCTCTCGTGTTTAAGTCTTTAGAGGCCTCAGGGCCAACAGAAGACATCAATGGATCTCAAGATAAAGGGAATTGGG